>PVJA010054208.1:0-11664 GCA_004027025.1 Myocastor coypus
TGATTTGGTCCTTGTGGCCTCAGTCTTCTCGTCTGTAGATCTGCACAGGAAAAGTGCCTGAGAATTAGCAGTGACTTTTTCAAAACATCCACACAGACAAGATAGGCTTAATGGTTGGCGTCCAATAAAAATGAAGATTATAATACAACCTAAGGGCAAGCACAGCCTTGCTGCCCAGCCCGAGTCTTGCTGCATGCCACACGAACAGGTGCCCACAGCTTCCTGCCACCATTGTGGCTTTGCCATTGCTGTCTATCTGTCTCTGTGCCCAGTGCCATGCGGCTGTGGGCAACACCTTTGGGTAGAATCTCCTGATGCCAACCTGCTTGGAATAAATGACGAGAACCAACTTGCACCAGGCACTGCGCTTGCCCTGGGAGTAGAGAGGTGAGCAGGAGTGATGAGAGGGCCCCCCTTTGGGGGTCACAGCAGCCTATGCTGCATTCTTAGGGACAAACTACAAGGCACTGACTTCCAGTCACTACTCTCACCCTTAGCAAAATGCACGGAACATGGATTGTCCCTCTCAGTACTGGGAACTGAACCCAGGGCCTTCTCGCCAGGCTGCGTCCCAGCCGCGGTATAAGATTATTTTATTTTGACACTGAGTCTCAATAAATTGCTGCTTTGCCCAGGCTGAGCTGGAACTAGCAATGCTCCTGCTTCAGCCTCCCAGAGGGCTGGGATGGTACACTAATTTGGGAGGGGAGAATCTAGGAATTGGGAGACAAAAATGGGTACTTATCCTTCAAGACCCCTCAACTCTACTGACCCTCAAAATCTTTGACAAAGAAGACAGAGAGGGAAATTGGAAAGAGGTGACTGGGTACATCCAGGGAAGGTAGGTGCCTTCCTTGCAAGCTGTGGAGGTTTTCACACACGTGTTCACACACACACACACACACACACACACACACACACACACACACCCATGCACACACACACCTCAATTACACCTCGGGGGGCAGAGCTAATGAAAGCTAGATTGATTCAAAGATAACAATTAGGGAACAATTTCAATCCCCGCTGTGACTGAGACATACAGTTTATTTTTAATTTGTATCTATAATAAAAAATAATAATTAAAAGGGCTGGCAAATTGCAGCTTTTGCGGAGAAATTAGATTCCCACTGCCCACCTTCACCCCATCAGGGCCGCAGCTCCCCTCCGCCTCTCATCTCCCCAGCCTGTGCATTCCCACCGAGAGCTGCCCCTGCTGCAAAGCCACAGACCCCATTTTAAATATAGAGCTTCATTAATTAGAGCAGATGAGAAGCGAACTTTTTTTTTTTCATTTATGTATCTGATTTGGTACAGGGTCTCACTACGCAGCTCAGACTCATAGTGATCCTCTTGTTTTCAGCCTCCCTGTGCTGGGATTGCAGGCGTGCACCGCCATGTCCAGATGAAGTTGCCTGCTCAGTGTGCCCCAGGGGCAGGGCCAGTGTGGCACGTGGGACCAGGGATTGAACCCTTGTCCCTAAACTTGCCAAAGCAGGTGCTTAGTCTACTGAGGTAGACTACTGAGGTATCCCACCAGCCCTTCATTTAACCTTCTTGATAAGCCTGGGAAAGGATCCCAGTTTGTCCTCATGATGCTCCGGCCCTTGCTGAAGGGCATGCAGGCGGTGCCTTGTGGCCCAAAGTCCTGCACGCCTGTCACACAGCTTGCCGCAGTCTCCACTCAGCCTGGGGTCAACATCCAAGACCAGAGAGGAAGGGAGGTTCTCGGGGCGCCTATGTGAGCCCCCAACTGATTCTCTCACACACCAAGTTCATCAGTGACTATGACAATTCCAAGGTGGAGGCTGGCGGGGGGGGGGGGGGCGGTGGAGAAGAGAAGGAAGAGAAGAAAGAAGAGGAGGAAGAGGAAAGAAAGGGGAAGCAGAGGAGGAGGAGGAGCGCAGCCCAGTCTCCCTGGCCACCAGCATCACTGCTGCACACTGTCTCAATCTTGTCCTCACCCTCTCCTTCCTGAAGTTATCGCTGGGACCCGCTCCCCTCCTGACTCCCTTCCGCACTTGCCACCTCCCTTGCGCTGTTCTAGGCCTGCTGCTGCAGCCACCTGTGCACCCATCCACCTCCCCTGTGGACCAGAGAGCTCCGCAAAGCCAGAAACCCATCCTACGCCCCACCCCCACCCGTGGTACCCCACGGCGCGCCTTGCGCTTCCGGGGGGAGGGTCTTTTTTCACCTCTATCCCTCAATCACAGTCTGTTTTCTCAAAAGAAAAGAACTAGCTCAGGGGCCTGGGGAGATGGCTCAGTGGTCTAAAGCGCCTGCTTGGGAAAGCTTGGGCGGCTTCAGGACCGCGGCTCGATCCCCAGCACCACATGCTGCGCCAGCCCTGCCCTCGGGGCGGGCTGAGCCAGCCACAAAAATGAGTGAATAAACAAAGGTTCTGAAACAAGAAAAAAAAATAAAAATAAAAATTTAAAATTATTTAAAAAAAAAGAAAAGGAACATCTCATAATACTGGCAGACAAACTATGCTAACATTGATGTTGGTAGCGGTAGTTCAGTGCTCAGAGCGGAACTATTACAGCTCCATGGCATAATGGCAGATGTGTGACTCCTGCACCTCTTTGGGTTCAAGTCCCACTCCTGCTGATTATTAGCTGTGTGACTTTGGTCAAGTTCCTTGACCCCCCTGTGTTTTCATTTCTCATTATAACAGGGGTGTGTTGTGGATAGTAGTTGAGATATACATTTGCATTATTGTATTTAGGACAGAGCTGCGTACATAGTAAAAACCCAATAAATGGAGGCTTCTCTTGTCATTATTATTATTAATGGCTAATAATTTGGCCTCCAGGATAATACCAGTACTTCCCTTTATGGGGTTCTCTCTGCTAAGTACTGTTCCATCAGGAGGATTTCATTAATCTTCAGGACAACTCTACTATTAACTTGGTATATCATTTTTCCAGCCTATAAGTAGCCAAGCTAGAATAAGGTCCCAGCCAGTGCAGGATGAGGCTCTCGTCCTGAAAGGCAAGAAGGAGGATGCCATCCAGAGAAGCAGACAGTGATCAAAAATCGTCCCAGGAGCTCTGTACAAGCACATGGACCTCAGCCTCGGAGGGCTGGTGCCGGCCTCTGTCCATGGTGCTGAAAAAGTCAGACCCAGAAGTTAGGCAAAAGGGGAAGCAGTTCTGAAAAGACAACCACTTCAGCCATGGTGCCTGCTGCCTACTAGTGTGGGCCTGAAGTACTGGTGTCCGTAACTTGCTGGGATGCCTGGGGTCTGGCCACAGATCCCACCTCTATGGCCTCTAAGTCGACGTCAATTCCCCTTTTAGTGTTCCACAGGCACCTGGCTCCTGCACAGTCCTCCGTTACAGAAAGAGGTTGTGTGTCTCTTGAGACTACACTGCGGACATAATACCAGGTCCCTCCCAGTCCAGAAGAGTCACCTTGTTAAACCCAAAGAAAGGAAGCCTCCATGCAGCTTCATTCTGGCTGGAGGAGCAGGAGCAGCTCAGGACTTCAGGGTGTGAAGCCACACCCCTTCTACCTCAACAAAGCCTTGTGATCCTCTCCCAGAAAACTGAGGCCAGCTATTGTCAAGAACACAGCAGCAGCCCGACAGGATGGCTCAGTGGTCTAAAGCACCTGCAGGCAGCTGCAGGGACCGCTGTTTGATCCCCGGCACCACCTGCTGTGCCAGCCCTGCCCTCAGGGCAGGCTGACCCGGCCATGAAAATAAATAAACAAACAAACAAAAGTTCTGAAATAAGAAAAAAAATGAACACAGAAGCATACTGGACTGACCTGCTGAGCAGGGTGGGGAGCGCTAGGAAGTTTCGGTGTTTCATGCCAGTTACCACCTTGGGCGGGTACAGAGATGAGCTGACCATTGCTTGGTGATGAGCAAGTCAGCCTGGCTCCAGAGCTCTGAAAAGACAGTCACTTCAGCCATCACCTCTCCCAGGACCCCTCAACCTGTCTTACCTATGCTCCTTACAAACGCCTATTTTCTGAACCGAAGACCTAAAAACCAGTGACTCCCCTGTGGCTCCTAATCAACACGTTTAGGTAGGAGTTCTTTCCTAGATCAGCACTCAGTGGGCAGATTCCCTTGAGCCACTGAGCTGCCATTTTTGGAGGTCACGCCCAGTCATAGGTAGGCAACACCTCTCACAAGCGCAGGAAGGAAGGGCCTGAGATTTCTCCCTCAGCCATTCTGGAAGCAAGGTATGGATTCATAGGGTTTGTTTTTGTTTTTGTCTTTTTGTTTGTTTTTGTTTTTTAATTTATTTATTTTTCTCTTGTTTCAGAACTTTTGTTTGTTTATTTATTTATTTTTATGGCCAGATCAGCCTGCCCTGAGGGCAGGGCTGGCACAGCATGTGGTGCCGGGGATCGAACCGTGGTCCTGCCTAAGCTTTCCTAAGCAGGTGCTTTAGACCACTGAGCCATCCTGCTGGGCCCCTGGATTCATAGTTTTGAAAAAGCATCCTTAGCCCCTCACCAGAGGTTTGGGAGCGGTAAGGAGAAAGAACTCGCCGTTCTGTGTACAGCATCACAATAAAATCAACAGACAACAGCACAAGCAGCAGCTATGACCAACATCCCTGTTCTTTCTGCAAGGCTGAAAGAACATTCAGCCATTTTTGAAGGAGAAGAAAATGTCTAGATTCTTGTCACACTTCGCAACAAATTGGCTTAGCTAATCTCTGTTGTCGTCTCCTGTCTCCTCAGCTAAACACGTTGGGAAAGGCTTCAATATTTCCCCCCCCCACCCCTGTGGCTGCTGTTTTGGAAGTGGGGACATGAAAATGGGCTGGGGGACAAAAGAAGAAAATGGTGTGGGCTAGCCGGCTGGTTCCACACTGCCGCGATATTCTTCCTTAACTTCCACAGACACGCAAAGCGTTGGATTGGCCAGACAGCTCCCCCTGTGTGGCACAAACAAGAAACATTAATTAAAAATAATTACCCCCCCCCAGAATTAAGAGAGTGATGTTCAGATCTGCTTTAAGAAAGGTAATTTGGTGCCAATAAATTACAATTATAAAAACTTCATTACCATCAAGAGCAATCTATCCAGCATTGTCCTAATTATACATTGTAAGGATAATGAATGCTAATGATTTAATGTTCAATAATTACCACAATTGAAAAATATAATATAATAATCACTATCATTATTGTTATCAATAATACAGATATTTTGGCATGGTTAATCTCCACTTGAGACCAAGATAGAATTTCAGAGTTTTCCTCCTCCAATTAAAAGAACCCTCCCTCTTCCTCCTCCTCCTCCTCCTCCTCTTCCTTCTCCTCCTCCTCCTCTTCCTTCTCCTCCTCCTCCTCTTCCTTCTCCTCCTCCTCCTCCTCTACTTCTTCTTCCTCTTCATCTTCATCCTCTTCTTCCTCTTCTCCTTCTCCTTCTCCTCCTTCTTCTCTGATTTTATCTCCCAGCTTATGTATATTAAGACAAGAATTCCACAATGAAGAACAGAATAGTTTTGCTCTTCCTACAGGGTCAAGAAGCGTTTCCCAAAGGGCTTATCCAAGATTTCTCCTCTCTCCAGTGGATCAGCCTGGTTTCTGTATGAATGTGTCTGGATGCAGAAAGGAACAAGAATGCAATAATTCTGACGTAGAAACAAGACTGTGCCTGGCGGAAGTTGCTCTCTAATGCATGTATGAAACTATCTATGGCTTCCTATTGCCAAGAGAAAATGCCTGAGATTTTCAGCCTGACCTTTGCTGTGTGACAAGAAGTTGAGGTCCTAGAGCCAGACCTCAAGCATTCAACTCCCAGTTCTACCACCTCCTAACTGTAGGGACTTTTGCTAAATCTTTCAATATTTCTACACTTTGGTTTCTTCCCTATAAAATGGGATTTGGAAGGGTCTGTAGTCCTGATGTTTTATAAATGTTAGTGTGTGAACAGGTGGATGAGTTTAGAACATTCTAGAACATGGTATGTGCTTGAAACACTGAACTTCTGTGAGCTCATCCTGATGGACCTTGCCCATCTCTTTCCCCAGTACCCTCCATCCATCCTACACAGCCTCCTCAAAGTCCGATGCCAACTCCTTCTCCAACAAAGGGTCGCACCTTCCCCAACCCCACACTTGCTGGTGCCACACGCATCCTCCAGAGGCTCCCCCTGCTCCCAGCCAACAGATATTTTCCTTCCAGTGTTTTTACAGCATCTCTGTCACCCTATTCATTCTTCTAATTTCTTCCACTGTCTGTCTTGTTTTTTAATTCTTTGATTTCTATTTTCCAGTTGTCTATTCCCACAGACAATGTAAAAAAATTGAAAGAAGGAATGTAACACCTCTCCATCTTTATATTTCTACCCTGTCCACCTTTAATACAATGCTGTGTCTCTGGAGTGTTTGCTGAATTTCAAGAATGCAAAGTCTAGATACATTAGAACATTGCTGTTAAAAGTCTATGTAGATGGCCCAGCAGGATGGCTCAATGGTCTAAAATGCCTGCTTAGGAAAGCTTAGGCGGCTGCAGGGACCACGGTTCGATCCCCGGCACCACATGCTGTGCCAGCCCTGCCCTCAGGGCAGGCTGAGCGGGCCATAAAAATAAATAAACAAACAAAAGTTCTGAAACAAGAAAAAAAAAGAAATAAAAAAATTATTAAAAAAAAAAAAAAAGGTCTATGTAGAAGGCAGAGGTACACAAACATTTCTACAGTGGCTGTTCCCCATGAGAAAGCAGTTCCTGTTAACTACTTGTCTATGTCTTCTCACTTTTCTGTAATGAGGATGCATTACCATTCACGCACGTACCACGTTCTTGAATGTTCTGAACTCATCCACGTGTTCACACACTAACATTTATGCACGTTGGGAGTCAGAATTGAAACAATCAACATTGTAAGAAAAGATTTCCCTTTGTATTCTCGAAAAAGGTTGAGATTCTGCTAGTTTGAAATTTGGTTCACTGACTGTTCCTGGAGTAAAGCCAGGTGCCTAGCTTGGTACCATCAGGAAGCTGAGGAACTTTCCAGAGGTGGCCCCTAGGGGGTTCTTCCGATCCCTGGGGTTGTGGCTCACAAGGTTGGAAGGCCCTGGCCCTTTCCTCTCTCATTCCTCTGCTCTCATGCCATGAGTGTACACCCTCAGAGCCACCATCTCAACTGCCTATGGATGGAAGCCTCTAACACCATGAGCCAAAATAAACCTTTTCTATGTATAACTTGATTGCCTTGGGTATTTGTTATGGTAAGAGAACGCTGACTGACACAGGTTGGTTTTGCATGTGTTTTCCCAGTTGTCTTAGCACTGTTTGTAGAGAAGATTATTCTGTACGTTGCACTGACATTCTCACCACACGTCATTCTGATTGCACGTGTATTCCAGCGCCTAACTCGAGCCCACAGGCCACTGGCGTTCTAGGTCGCACAGAGTTTGTTCGTCTGTCTCTCTGGGCTTCATCTCAGACACTTCTACTGAGTTTCTTGTTGTTGTGTCTAATTTGATGTCCATCCCATCCATTATATTTTTCTTATGTTGGATACTGTATCTTTCATCTCTAGAATACTATTTGCATCTTTTAAAATGTTGTTTCTATTTCTTTTCTCATTGTACTCCTGTTCTTACTCTTCTTAACTGTACGAAGCATGGGGCTGGCCAGATAGCTCAGCAGACTGAAGCACCTGCTTAGGCAGGCACAGTGACAGGGGTTTGATTCCCAGAGTGCCCTGCTGACCCCACCCCTGGGCACACTGAGACAGCTGATTGAGACTAGGTGTGGTGGCACATGCCTATAATCCCAGTGCTTGAGAGACTGAAAACAAGATGATCACTAGGAGTCTGGTCTATATAGTGAGACCCTGTAGTCCCTGCCCTAAACAGACAAAAAATAAAATAAACACATGAAGCATGTTTTTTGCTAGCTGTGTTAGCATCCTCCTAGGTCAGTTCCATCTTCTCTGTCATTTCTGTATCTGTCTCTAACGATGACTTTATCTCATGGCAATAGGTTGCGTTCTCACACTTTTTGTGATAATTTTTATATTGTTTGATTTTCCTTTTGGTGGTACTGGGAATTGAACCCAGGGCCTCTGCCCTGAGCTGTTATCTTCAGCCCTTTAATTTTACTGTTATGTCGAGACAAGGTCTCACTAAGTTGGGAAGTTGTCTGAACTGGGTTTAAACCTGCAATCCTCCTACCTCAGCCTCCTGTAGCCCTGGAGCACAGATGAGCACAGGAATTCTCAGTTAGATGCTCCACAGCGTGCGTTTTCCCATGTTTGTGTCTCGGTTTTGTTGCACTCCTGTAAACAGCACTGAGTTTTGTTCTGACACATAGGCTACTCAGAATCAGGGCCAGCCAGATAACTCAGTGAACTAAAGCACCTGCTTAAGCACTTGCAGGGACTGGAATTCCATCCCAAGTGGGCTGTGCTGGCCCCGCCCCCGGGGAGCACTAAGCTGGTGATTGAGATTGGGCATGGTGGCACATGCCTATAATCCCAGCACTTAGGAGGCTGAGGCAGGAGGGTCAGTATGAGTTCGAGACCAGCCTGAGCTACAGAAGTGAGCTCAAGGCCCACCTGAACTGCATAGTGAGACCCTGTCTCAAAAAGACAATAAAATAAAATATCTCTCCTCTCCAGGACTGTGTCCCACAAACTCGACCCTTTGGGTTTCTCCCCCTTGTGCAGTGGCCGGGAAGATCTCATAGGCTCCCTGTATCTGCCCTCCTATTTTCAGGACCACAGTCCTGATCTTTTGACCTATTTTGCAGGAGAAATAAATCTAGTCTGTTACATTTCCTTTTCTGGAAACTGAAACTAAGTGTGTGTATTTTTGAGAATTTTGAGAACAGAAGTGGTAATACAGCATCAGAATTTTCCTCCTTGAACTATGAGTTAAAATTACTAATGGAACAAGAATGTAAAGGAGTTTATGTAAAGACACTCAAAGGAGAACAAACACATGACTTTACATGAGGTGAGAGAACTGACGTTATAGGTGACAGTCGGGGTTGGGATGTGAGATAGAACAGGGCCTTGCTTCTCCCCTGCCTCTCAGGGTAACTTCTCAAAACCTGATTTTTTGTATCAGCCTGCCTGTGACTCTCTGCACATAGCCAGGCCCTGCCTCTGACCCACAGAGAGACAAACTCTGGAGTGGGGGGAGGGGCGGTGGGGGCAGGTAGGACCTGCCCTTTCCAACGGCTTCCGGTATCTGATAAACCCACAGACCTGGGCCTCAGCGGCTCTAAAGGAGAGTCTAGCCCTTGGCCCCAAGCAGCGAGCTCTCACCAGCACTGGCCTGGACACGGAAACTCCCAGTTTTCAGCCAGATCATCACCGGCCCTGAACATCAGCATCACGGGACAGCTTTGAAGGCAGGGCCCTCGGGACCCTGTTCTAGAAACCAGCCTCGCTTCTCCATCCTCCCCGCCGACTCCAGTGCGAGCTTAGGGCGTGGCACCAGCTGGCCTGAGATGCCCCCCACACCCCCCCGAAAAAAAAGTATTTGAGTACCAAGTGTGGGACGCCTCGGCTGGGCATAACTTGCGGTCTCATGAAATGGGGAAGGCATCCAAGACAGGGCTCGGAGCTCAGGGGCACAGCAGTGGCCCAGCATGCAGGAGGCTGGCTAGGTGCTGTCCCCAGCTCTGCAAGACATGAGGGGGCACCCGGCCCACTTTCTCAGCTAAGGGCAGCTGACCAAGGAAGGCCCCCATCAGCTTTCACAATAATTCTCAAACTTCAAGGGGCATCAAGTCCCCTGGAGAGTCGGTTAAAACGAATTCCTTGGTCCCAACCCAGATCACTGGGACCCAGTGCTCAGTGTGAGAATCCCTGCGCCCAGGGGACCTAGGAAGGTCGCTCGCCATCTGTCAAGCACCAGGTCTGGTCTTCTCAGTGCCCTGCGGGCTGTGTCTCCACGCGCCTCCTACCTGCGCTTCCCAGCAGCTTCCAGCTCACAAGCCCAGGCCCACAAATCCTGCTGCTGTTTGAATAGGGACGAATAAGGACAGCAATAACGGATCCCAACCGTTGCTCGCACCAGGGGACAGCCACGGTCCTCTCCTGAGCTGCTCCTTCCTTGCATGTGAGGTAAGGACAGTGCGAAATTCATCCATCCGACTCAGAATTAATGAACGAGTAATAAGTCTGAGAGTGCTTTTGGACCAGGCTTCACCCCACTGATTCCCACCCTGGACAAACAGAAACTATTTTTTATTCCCACCTCACAGATGGAAAAACTGAGGTTCTGAGAGATAGCAGTGCTAGCCCAGGGCCATGCAGCAGGAATTTGCAGGTCTGTGGGAGCCCAGGTACCCTATGCCCCTGGGGAATGGCCTCAAGGGTGGCTGTGGGGAAGCTGAGGCGGCAAACTAGCAGAAGCCCCTCCAAGGATGTGGGTGATCTGCTGGCTGTTGGCAAAAATAGCTTACCAGAGGCACTGGGGTGAGGGGGCGTTTGCGGCCTCATTTGTGGCACCAGAGCGGAGAGGGGTTCAGGAGACAGCTCGGCGAGCGCCTGATGGAGGCGGGTTGAGCTGCCGGTGAGGACAATGTAATTAAGGAATTAAAAGGTAATTTCCACAGACGCTGCGGCTCGCCAAGTCTGCCGGTCACCTAATTGATGACGCGGCGCGCAAAGCCCACGCAGTTGGGTGTCCGACCGCCCAGGGAGCAGCTCTCCTCACTCGTCTCGTCGTGGTAGGCGCCGCCTGGTCCCTGTGGACCTGCAGGGAGGGGGACAGGGTGCAAGGACACTGACACCCTCTGCCCTCGGCTTTCCCCACTGCCCATGCACAGGACATAGTCTTCTGCTTGTCCCTCTGGCATCTTTCTGCCCTTCAAGTGTCCCCTTTCGCCTACCCCACTTCCTGTTTCTCTGCCTCCTTCTGTGCCCAACCCCCTCCTCACCGCTTTATTGTTCTCTCCCCTCCCCACCCTTTCCCCCAGCTTTCTGTATCTGTTTTTCCTTTCCCTTCAGGCCCCCCAAAACCCAGTACCTGGCTTGTAAGACCAAGCAAGTAGGTGATCTTGTGGCCCAAGATTTAAGCGACCCCTTTCCCACCCTGTGGGGCTCTGTGCGGGGCTGAGTCTGAGAGTAAAAATGCAGCATGGCCCCCGTGGACCGACCTGGGTCCTCAGTCACAGGCATGTGCTGGTGCGGGTGGGTGGGTGAGTGGGTCAGTGAGGAGGGCGCCCTTGAGAGCTGGGCTGGATGCTGACTGGTCAGATGGTTGAGCAGATGGGTAAATGGGTGGTTGAGGGTGGAGAATGCTAGGATGGCGGTGTGGGTGAGTGGGCAATGGGCGTGTGAGTGGATGAGTAGGCAAAGGGCAGCGGTGAATAAAGGATCATCGATAAAGGTAAATCCCTGGGTAAGTTATGGAGAAGAGGGTGCTTCAGTTTGCAGGTGGGAAGGTAAGTGGGTGCAGCCGTGTAAGGATGGGCAAGGGCCTGAGGGCAGGAGCGAGGGGTGGGGGCTGGATGGATGGATGGATGGATGGGTTGGTGGGTATATGAGTGGGTGAATGATAGAAAGGCATTGATAGATGTGTGTAGGGATGGAGGGCAGATGCTGGAAGATGGATAGATGGGTGGATGGATGGATGGGTGGATGGATGGGTGGGTGGGTGGATGGATGGGTGGATGGATGGATGGGTGGATAGGTGGACTGATGGATGGATGGATGGATGGGTGGATGGG
>PVJA010054209.1:0-11662 GCA_004027025.1 Myocastor coypus
TTAAATTTAAACAATAAAAAAATTTGAAAGAAAAGAAAAAAAAAAAGAAGACTGAAAATTGGAAATTTATAGGCCAAATTTTAAGTCTGAATATTATCTGAACTCAGAACTAGTTTTTAGATAAGATGTGACTGTAATTTTTCTCTTGGGGCAAGTGATTCGATAATCTGGCTCCTACATCCATCTTCTCTCTTTCTGCTAACTCTGGCGTATTCCCTAGGCCTGGATTCTTTGGGGCAAGGGAGTCACCATCAAATATAGTTACAAAAGAAGAATCAAGACATCTAGGTCAACAGTAAGGTACAGGGACAGTTAACCCTGGCTGAGCTGGTTAAGAGCCTGGTTGTATTCTTTACTGGCAGACTGACTTTGGCAAATACACCTAATTCACCTCCCTGTCCTCAGCTAGCTATAAGATGAGGGCACCAATTTTCAATTTTAGTGATACAGAAGGATTAAAAGTATATAGAATTATTCACACTGATACATATTAGGTGATTGGTTCATGATAGTAGTTATGGGCAGTAATTATAGTCCCCATCCTGATAGATGTACCCTTATCGTGACTTCTACCTGACTTCTACCTTATTCTATTTATCTCTAAAATAGGAACAATTAACCCTATTTAATTTTATCTTACAGTGTGATGGAATCAACTGTGACTACTCTCTCTCATGCAGGGTTCTGCACAACCTGGAGGAAATTAAAGGGAGCTCAGAGGCTTTGTTCTGCCCAGCTGTCAGAGTCACGGAACCAGGGGCAGAGGACAGTGAAGATCATAAGGATGAGCGGTCAGGGTTAAATGGGCTTAGGCCTTACATCTAACTGGAGCAGGTTCTGTGGACAAGCACCAATCCTCCCCTGCTTTCCTCTGTATCATGCTGTGGTTTCTGGCCTGCTCTACAATAAGTCCGTTGAGGGAGTAGGAAGACAATAAAGAGGAAGATGGGGAGGGGCCTAGACAGATCTCTGCTCCCGGGAACTTTCCCAAGGCCATTCCTGGGCCACCCTGCTCCTATCAGAAAGAGGTCCTTCTGCTGTTCAGCTTTCCTCCTGTGCTTGACCCGATTCTGATGAGCACAGAAGGAATCCCAGGGTCTTGGTTTCTTGGTTCAAATTTCTAGTCTGCAGCTAAACCCTGGTTCTCCCAGCATCTGGACTCTTGAGTTCTCTCTTCATGCCAGCATCCCAATCACTTCTAGATCGTGTGCCCTGAGTTATCACAGAAGCTTCCATCACCTTGTTCTCTCACTTAGAGCTTTTGCCACACAGACCTCAGAGTGTCTGTTTGCTCTTTCCCTCCTTCATCACTGGGCCTTGAGCTCTGCAGAGCCTAAAAGTACATTTCACTCATCCCTGTATCTCCAACATTTCCATTGTGCCTGGATCAGAATCAGTGCTCAGAGCTGTGGAGTAAATGCTATGTTAAGAGCCAACCATGGCCAGTCTAATCTCATCCAGTACTTGGATACGGATGGAAGTGAGTTTCCCAGTGATGAACACGAAGACCTTCTAGGCACGTTCACAGCTTGCCATGCCACTTGAATTCTCTGTTCCGAGCCAGTCTAGAATGTGCCATGCACATTTGCTTCTCATCTCTTTCCCTATGAGACTTACCAGTAATATCCGCATGCATCTGGACAAAAAGGGGATTCTTGCTTAGGCCGCCACACAAGAAAAGAGTACTGATAGAGTGCCCTGCTACTTCCATGGCCTCTATGATGAAGCGGGTCCCAAACTTAAAAAGAAAAAGCAGAAGGAACCATTAGCATAGTGGCAGAAATAAATCACAAGCACTTACTGTGTGTTTACACAGTACTTGGCTCTGTGCTGACACCTCAGAAAACTGACACTCAGAGATATGTTGCCCATGATCACATAGCTAATTAAACCATGAGTGGAGATTTCAACCTAGGCCTACTGCACTCCCAAAACTTCACTCCTCCACTGTTCACTTCTATAACACTGACAAAATCAGTTGATGATGTTAACAAGGTTGTTCATAACACAGTTCCTTCAAATATTTGAGGACAAAAATTTGTTGCAACTCAGGCCCTCTGATAGGTACTGGGATCAGAATGATTGCAATACTATGCTGATCACCAGTACTGGGGTCAGTCTTATTTCACTGAGGAGAACTAAAGACTCCTTACTAAAGGTACCAAATAATACAGCAGCAGAAAAATAGGAAAGGAGCTCTAATTGTACAAAGAACATGAGATGCCAGTCTTCAGGTTAGAAGAGGCCTAAACTTCATTTGTCACAATCTGAAGTGAGGCAATGGTCCTCTAGAGTTGAGGGTCCTGGAGCCAGTATCCATTTCCATGGTGACGATCCTCTGGCATAGGTGCTGCATTGGGCTGACCATTTTACTGAAACCTCTAAAAGGTTTGCCATCACTGCACTAGGCCTCATCACAAGCTGGGACGACGCAGAGCGCATTTGCACCACCTGGCTCAGAGCTTTACCAACTGCAAGTTCAACACTTGCATTCTAGTGTTCTATCTGGCACCTTCCTAAAACTAATTATCCTTGTCCCTGCCTTGCTGAATGCACTAAACACAGTAAAAGTCATAATAGTTTGAGAAGGGACACTTCTTTAGGGTTACTAGGTGAGCTACAATGTAATTTTCAGTTTTGACCACACTATCAAATAGCTGGAGATTCTAATTCATTTGGAATATTCAAATGCTGGAAGTTCAAAATTCATAATTTATTTAGGGATAAGGATTAAAGACAAGAGGAACTACAGCTTAGGGGGCAGCTACATGATAGTTTCTGAGGGGAGGCTCTGGAAAGTAAGGAGGAGGGAGGATTGGAGGTGTATACAAAGCCTTTGAGATGTTTAGAGATTGAGCAGTTCTGCAAGATTCTGTGTCCTAGGTGTGTGAACTGGTATGCATGGGTGTGAACTGCTAAAGTGGAGGGAGGAAAAGGTCGGGATAGACAAAAGGTCAAGGACCCGAAGGCCTGGGATCTTCACTGAAGCCCCCTCCTTGGTTTCACCACCAAGAAGAAGGTGAGAGGTGGGATGCAGAGAAGTTATGAGCCAACATCATAGTTTTTAGTGACAAGGTCAATGTTGTAGGAAAGTTGGTCCCCAGGGCATAGCAAAGAAGTATAGTAGTACCTCTTGAGGGCAAGAGAAAGCATTAGTTCTCCTCTGGACATGGGGTACCTCTGAGGAAGAAGATACCAGAGGGGGTGCCTGGGTCAGAAGATATGGAATCCCGACTGGCATAGAGAAAATGACGAGGGACAGGGCAGGGGAGGAACAAAGGGCACAGCAGTTCCAGCCTAGAGTTATTCAGGGTTTGTTGAAGCCATTCATGAATCTGATAAAAATATGGATTAGGCGAAACTTAGGCCTCCAATGAGAATCCATAGACGTATTGTGTTTAAAAATTAAAACATGTAAAAATAAAATAAAATAAAATAAAATAAAATAAAATAAAATAAAATAAAATAAAAATTAAAACATGTTGTAAGGCCCGATCCTGCTTATTGACTATGGCTGGTTACTTCTAGATGTTTTCGTTAGACTTTTGGGGGATCATGAACTCCACTGAAAATAAGATAAAATCTACTGACGTACCCTAAAAAAATAGGTTCCGCAGAAGAGTTCTACATATAACTTCCTAAGGTCAGTAGATGTACTTAAATCCACCATGAGTCATCTGCTGCCCATGAACTACAGGCAATACTGGTCTCTTCTAGGGTGTGGATCTAATAGCTGAAGGAATAAGGTTTAGGATGAAAAGAAAAGAACCCTAACCAACATTTAAGCATTTCATGTATTTCTTTTTTTTTTTTGTCTTTTTGAGACAGGGTCTCGCTATGCAGTTGAGGCTGGCCTTGAGCTCACTTTTGTAGCCCAGGCTGGTCTCGAACTCGTATCGATCCTCCTGCCTCAGCCTCCCGAGTGCTGGGATTACAGGCGTGAGCCACCACGCCCGGCATTTCATGTATTTCTTATGCTGAATCTTTCAAAGGCTCAGTTCTTACTTGTTAAACAGGAACAATAATGTCATATTCGTTTAGCTAAAAATTGTACGGACTGTCAAAAATGGTGATATTAAAAGAAGTCCCCCCTCAACTTGATAAAATGGTGACATCTAACTTCCAAGCTTGCTGCTGTAGGGAGCATGTGTGAGAATACATGGAAAGTGCATACAAAATAGCTCTTCTACTTAGGAGCTATGTGCCACGAATTCCACTATGCACTTTAATGACATCTTTAATCTTAAGGCAAATTCAGAAACTACATATGGTTGTGCCCATTTAGGAGGTATATAATTTGCAGAGAGGGTAGCTGCCTTCCAATTTGCATGGAAATGCAATACAAAACTGAAATTTCTAAGAGGAGCATAATACAAAATAGATTTCCAGGGAAAAGTGAAGGAAAGACGTGAACAAGGGCATTCCCTCAGGGGCCATGTCAGCCCATCTCACCCCAGTGTGGCACTGTGGGCACAGTTCTCCCTCCACCAGTTCCCATTCTGTGTGGCATATTAGACTCTGCTCTGTAACCTTTCCCACCAAAGGGTTTTGTGTGAAAATAATTTTGTGCTCACCTTTCTGGAAACAATGTTTTCACCAAGATATTTAAATTAAAACTAGGCACGCACGCCTGTAATCCCAGCACTCGGAGGCTGAGGCAGGAGGATCAGTGTGAGTTCGAGACCAGCCTGGGCTACCAAAGTGAGTTCAAGGCCAGCCTGAACTGCATAGTGAGACCCTGTCTCAAAAAGAAAAAAAAAAAAAAAAAAGAAAGAAAGAAAAAATTAAAACTAGGCTAATGTAAATGTAAATCAAGACACTTCAAATGCAAATAGTACTTCTTCAGGGTCTATTCTCAGAAGAAAACTACTGAACAGGCCTTGAGTAAACTTGGTGGTTTTGATGGGTCTCTCTGTAAAGTGTAAGCAAGGGAAAAATTTATTGTATAGAGGGTTCTGCAGTCCTGAGAGTTAAGTTTTCTTTCTTTAATTTCATTCTATTCCTATAAAACACTAACTATAGATATTATCACACAGAGGAACTTGTATAACTTATAAACATCAAATAGGGCCTAAGACAATATTTAAGGCCCAGGAAAAAAACGAACAAAACAAACCACTTTTTTCAATTCAAATATTATAGGATATTTGCTATCAGAATGGTTTATTAAAATAAACATTTTTGCCTAAAAGATCAGTACATTCAGATACTTCTTAAGTAATCAAAATCCCAATTCAATAAACTCCACAATAAAGTCATATTGAGAAATCTTCCTTAAAATGCCTTTCCTTTAATGTGTTATAAAGATCATTAAATGAATTGACAGAATAAATTTGATTGCTTTAAAAACATTGATGGTCCATTAAAAAGCAAGATTGATTTTCCAAATTGTAGTACTTAGGACAATATAACTGGCTTTTCCTTCTTCCTGCCTGAATTCAATTTAACTCATTTTACAACTCTGGAATTCCTGTTGCAATGTTCTTATAAAGAAAAAGGCTGGGCGTGGTGGCGCATGCCTGTAATCCCAGCACTTGGCAGGCTGAGGCAGCAGGATAGGTGTGAGTTCGAGAACAGCCTGGGCCACAAAAGTGAGCTCAAGGCCAGCCTGAACTGCATAGCAAGACCTTGCCTCAAAAAGACAAAAAAAAAAAAAAAAAAAAAAAAAAAAAAAAAAAAAAAAAAAAAAAAAAAAAAAAAAAGACCTCTGAGAAAAATCCTAAGTTAAACTAATGATATTTTCTAATGTGTTAGTAAAAACTGTTCTTGGTAATATCAAAAAACCTGTTTGATCCAAGTAGATTTTTACAAATCTAGTAAAGAAAAATGTAACATGGTATATTAGGATGAGCAGGCACCTAGAAGCATGAAGGCTAAAGGTTCAAATCCTAACCACTGTGCATTGGCTGTGTGGCCTCATCACCATCCTCTTCCCCTTGTCTGTAAAACATGGGCGATGTAAGATGCCAGGCATAGGCTTGGAGTTCCCAGAAGGTCATGTAACCACTATGTAATGATGCCCTCCAGCACATCCTATCCAGCCTTGTCCTTTGTGTTCATCTGTTAGCTTTGTGCTCATGAAGTAAGCTGATTTTCTATAGTATCAATTTCAGTGCAAGAGATTATTCTAGTGTTAGATTTCTTATACAGTAAATTAGTACATGGATTGACTGGGCCATTATCTACAGGGACTGGTCAGAAAGTTGACTGATTCTCTACTTCTACACAGTAACGTTAAAGAAGGTATATACTCTTAGTAGTTGGGCAAATCTGTTCTCTCCTGCATATGCATGGATAGATGAATAATAAAAAAGGACTTCTACTGGTGATATTTATAGATATTTATTTAATTCTAATATTCAAAGTAATAATGTTGTGAAAGTATTTTTTTTGAGAAACAGAGTAACTGAATATCATATATGTTGGTGTAGCATTAACAAAACCATTTGTTTAAATAGTTGTCTACTTAATAATAAATTTTGAGTTGAAATTTAGTAAATTGGTTTTTCTTTTATGTTTGCTCTTATTCTCTTCCCAGAATGACTTGACTACACTGGATTAACTATTACTTTGCTGTACCTGTTCTGAAACCCTGAAAGCCATGACTAACCCACCAAAATGTACTTTTCAACATGTATATACATGCAAATTTTTTGTAATATCAATGTTTATAACTGTCTTCTACTGTACCCCTGGGTCAACTCTAGATAAGAATATTTTTAGATAATGTTTATATTTCTAGGGCTTTGGTTTCATTTTGGATTTAGGAGCTCCTGCTATTTTAGATTTAAATTCTCCTTTCTATTCTTAATCATCCTAATACAGCTAATTATCAAAAAATTATCAAAAAAGCAAACATTGTCACATTCTAAAAAGGCTATTTAAAAAACCCTATAATAAATTATTTCACAAAGTATACAATATTAAGTGTTTTATAAACTTGGACATTTTTAAAACCAGTTTTTCTAATGCAAGCACACCAGGCATGTGCCTGCTAGCTTTATATTTAACTAAACTTAGAAGACAAATTAGATGAACGAGAGGTAGCCTCAAAGACTCTCAGCTTTGGTCTGCTTTCAGTTATGTCAGGACCATCAAATTTCATTCTGGAAAACTATCATCTCTCTTTTAACTAAAAAACTGTTACAAAAGATTGGGAGGCTGATGGTGGATAGCAGTGCAAGTAGTGAGCTAAAACTGAAGGCAGTTTAAAATTTAAAAATTATAGTGAAAATATTATTTTGCCATTAATCCCCTTTAAAATAAGCCCCTTGGCTTCAACCACATTGTACCATGATTCTTGCCACTTTTTTTTTTTTTTTAGCAGTTCTACCAGTCCTTTTTGGTGTAAGAGGTATAATTAAAAATACAGTACATCCAGTGGAAAAGCTGGCTTATGAAAACATTATGAGGTATCCTCATCAGCCTTATTCACTGCAGATAGTACTGTGGGACTCTCTTGCATTATCAAAAGGACCACGAGAGGTAAACATTTTGAATCAATTTATGACACTGAGGCACTTAAGAGAACACTACTAAAGATATCAAAGAGGACTTTGACTACATAAAATGGCCAAAATGATGGAATAAGTGTGTTCAAAGTGAGGGGGACTGTTTTGATAGGGACTAATGACAATGTGCTTTTTACTTTAATAAACCTTTTAAAAATTTAAATTCACACCATATTTTAAAATCATACTACATATACCAATAGCCCTAAATTCCTTTTAAAAATGGCAATGAAATGTCTTACAGCAATGGCTTGAATCGTGGCCAGGTAGAGAATGGCAAGATCATCAAGGTCCTGAGACAGTGTCAGTCCAGTGATCTGCAAGGGAGAAGAAACGAAAGGAGATGGCTGAAGGAGCTGCCATTACTCGAGGTAGTTTCCATGAACTCTTGAGTAGGATGTGTTTTCTTGCTGAAACAATTTCACATGCAAATCCTCTTTTTGTGAGCTTAACATGGAATGCCTACTAAATCATTTATTCTCTAGACCTGGAAAAAAATATCCCTTCCTTCTCCCATTCCCCCGCAAAATGCCTTGCCCTTGGAAGAAATCAAAGAAAAACAAGTACTATAGAATGATTAATGTTTCTTAGCATGACATTAAATTTTTCTTTTAAAAAATGTTCTCTACTTAGAAACACCTAATTTCTGTGGCTTATAAGAGATGAACATGTGAACAATTCTCTTGTTCGAGTTCTGCTTCTGTCAGAATTCAGTAATAGTGCTGAAGCGGTATTCAGGGTAAGATAATCTGTCTCTTATAAATGTTATGCATACTGGAGGATAATTTAGAATCTATGGTTTGCAAGGGAATCACACTAAAGTCAATAGGAACCATATGTTTCTATGGAGTAGTACAGTTTCTGAGAAATCTCAGATCTAAATAGGATGTCAGGGAGTTAGTTGTTCACAGTCTATCTTCACGACTCTTAACCATCAAGGTGTTCTCAGAAGGTGTTTCTAGGGCCTAATGGCTGACAGTTTCTTCAAGCCTAACCTGAAATTTATGGGCAATAATACAGTGGTAACTTCATTCATGAACTTAATTCATTTCACAGTTCTAGAAAATACTGCCATGTTCACCTTGATGTGAAAAAGATGGCTGTGGTTATGTTTTATCATCTGATAAAGAGTTCTCAAACAAATGCAAAACTGTGCCAAATACTTCTTTGAGAACCAAATTGCTCACAAACAAAAGTGTTTGTAATGTGAGGTACTACTGTACTACAGTTCAGTTTTTCACATTATAGAAATAATTCACACAACATATTTACCCAAGTTATATGATATGATAGTCTTGAGAACAAACAGGTTTGAGGGTGCAGCTTGCAAATAAATAGCACAGGTGAATGGTCTACTTAGATCCACAGAGTAGCCCATCCCAGAGCACTGGCCAGTTCTCTTTGCTGCTGTTCGGCCACTGTTCCATAATGCTGAGCAGACGCAGCTGTACTCCCACACCATAACAAGTTGCTGTGCTGCTGTACCTATCTCCCGCAAGTTCTTGGTTTTGTTCTTGCAGCATTAAGTGTGCTAAGATGTTGCCAAAGCCCCCTGTACCTTCTAAGGCTTTATTAATACGGTATTTCATTAAATTAAATTACATAACTCTTAGAAACATAGCATATTTAGGGTCTAGACTATAAAAATTGGCATTTATAGTTATTTTTCTGGCCATATTCAAAATTTTCAATTTTTACAATGCATTGGTGGTCTAAGAATATAACACCATGAATTTCAGGGTCCACTGTGTGCTCTCTAAATTCTGCCCTTCCCCAGGATTCATCTGTTACTGCAGACACCCAGACACAGTTCAGTCACCCAACCTAGATCCCTCTTCTCCTTGCCACCAACTTTTGAACCCATTTCTTCTACCGTGTCCTTATAGTCCTCCACTTCCTCAATCTAGGGCAACAAATGCCTTCCCAGTTGCTGAGACAGCCTGCAACAAACTCGTATCTCCTTTTTGCAGTTCAGCATGGTGATTGCTCTCATATGTCTAGCTTAGCATGCTGCTTCCTGCTGCCTTACTTCAATGCAGAAATGCCTTTTCCATGTATGTGTGCTCTCCTGGCTCATGGCTGCTTGCCTCTCCAGTATCTGCTCTTGCCCTCCCTCACTTGATTTGTACTCTCCTTACCCTGAATTATTCTTCTCACTAAGCAAAAAGGGACTTCTGACTGCAGCAGTAGAGCTCCTGGCTGATGGCAAATAAGTGGGCAATTAGATGAGAACTATGGATTCAACATACAGAAAAATGAAAAATTTGAAGGATAGACCAGAGAGAAATTCTAGGGATCAATCTTCTCAAACTATTATGAAAGAATATTCCTTAGGGATCCAAACATAACAGTACAAATGACAGAACTAATCACACTGATAGTCTAGAACTTCATGTTACATGCACAACTACAAATTGCCTGAAGGATCACAGAGAATGGAAAACAGGTCCTAAATTTTCTGACAGACTTTGCCTGTCTTGTTCATCACAGTGCCCCCAATGGTGAGTGCTGCCTCTGACAAACAGTGAACAGAATGTTAACAGTTGTTAATGTGTGACGATTCAAGTTCCCTTTTTTGCTACTAAACACCAATCTTTATTCTGTGTCCCATCTTTGTCAACTTATGCAACCAAAATTAGACAGTATTAATTCCTTGGCTTCTCAAGTACAGAGAGGAGACATCTGTCCATATCCCTGAAAAGCATGCGCTGGAGTATCTGGAGCTTGGTCACCTGCTGCTCTAAATCTCAACAACATCACACCTTCCCTTCGTTGTCATAGGAGTAGCAGATGAGACTGGGGTAAAAGCAGGTCCCCTGTAGCTCTGATGGAGCCTCAGGGTGAGTAAAAAACAGGCACTTATCTGGCAGAATAAAGTATTCAAAGGTTTGAGATGGTAAGACCTCAGCCTCATCAGCAGGCTACTCTGAAGAGGCTGTGAATCTGGCTGAGGATCATAGGTTACTAACATACATGCATGTCTTTACATCTTGCTCTTGGTCTATTATGGAAGTCAAATGGGCTGCGTGGCTTAGGTCTGTCTTTAAGAGTTAGTTGAAGGGGCTGCCTCCCTCTGGTCTCTTCTTTCTGCCATCAGTGGAAAGGGAATCTCTAGATCTGATCCATAGATGTATCCTGAAGATCAGATAGGGATAATTTGTGATAAGGGAGGGGGAGAATTTCATTTTGTGTTGTAGAAGCATCCCTAGAAATATTTACTAGGAAACCTAGTACTTTGTAGTATAATATTGTTAATGTAACTGGTTCTGATATCCTGCAAATTAATAAAAACCCACAAAAGGAGTGTAACTCTTGAATTTAATTCTCTCAATCAGCAGTTATCCATCAAAATTTCCAAAAAGCATTTGAATTTGCTATCAAATATTGTAAAAGGGGACACATAATGAGTCTGCTTTTCTTTTTCTGATAAACATAGCTACCACGGGAGGAGACGTTATTCCTAGCAAGAAGGTCTAGAAGGGGCTTACTACAGAGAGCATGATGTGGGAGGCAACCAATATGAAGAGAAGGGAGCACATAACATTCCTACATTTGCTCACCACTACTAGTACCAGAGCCATATTTTCTAAAAGTGGGCTAGTGAAATATCTCTCTCTTTGAAGGACAAAAACACTATGGCCTGGGTACTTGTTTCCTTGATATCTCACCTGTTATGCAAATGGAGACAAAGTCAACAGAAGTTAAAACCATTTGGTTCCCTCTCAAATATCAAGGACTTGAGGTCCAAGTTGATCCAGGTAAAACTTTCCAAGGAATGCAGGCCTTGTGGACTTGCTGAAGACCAACGAGGCGCCTGGGGGAGATGATCTATGGGAAGGTGGCTAGAGTTTTTTTATTTTTTATGATTTAATATTTTTATTATTTAAATTTAACAATGGTTATATTACATATTTTCATCATCAGATCAGTTCAGATTAATAGATATAGGTATATCAGATTGATCAAACAATTAAACATTAACACTTTCAATAAACATTACTTTTTTTTTCTTTTCCCCTTTCTTTTTTTAAAAGTTGACACATTGCATATTGTCCTCACAATAGTTCTAGAGAGCACAGTGTGTGGGCATGACCCACCTCCCTATTGATGTTGCTAAGAAGAAAAAAAAAAAAAAAAAAAAAAAAAAAAAA
>PVJA010054210.1:0-11521 GCA_004027025.1 Myocastor coypus
TTTTTTTTAGAAGCAGTGAATCTATTGAGAAACCTTATTAAAAATCGCAAACTGAACAGCATACTTTTTTTTTTGTGAACCAGAAACAGATTTTAAATGATAAAAAACCTCCTTTAATCTTTTTGTAACATCTTGACAGTTGTGCCAGAAGATGTCTGCTTTTGCCTTCAAAATATAATTGCTTTTGGTCTGAAATAATTCATTTCCCACTCCTTTTCCTCTTCTAGAAAACCTTGCCCTTTCAGCTGGATATTTTTTCTTAATTTTGTGGCTCCTTTTTTTGGAGGGCGATGGGAAGGGTTGGGAAACCAGGAGGCTGCAGAGACCAGAATGAGCATCATAGCACACACAGTGTGTGACGGTGTATGATAAGACAAAACCAACATCTATGAATTAAGGGATGAAAAATGCATACATTTTGTCATAAAAGTGAGGTTAAGCATCACGGTTTGAATATCTTGTGTCATCAGAGGTATTTGACCTTTTAAAATCTACCAGAGTGTGTTTCTACTTGTTCTGCTTTCAATAACTCAAATACTTGCATCAGAGTTTAAATCTATCTCAGCAACTACTGTCTTAAACATCCTTAATCTTGTATTTTTTCCAATGAATGACTTTATAAATATGGGAGTGAGAGTGTCATCAAACTTTTATAAATTATGTGTTTGTGGTCTTTAAAATGTGACGGTTTTTCTTTTGCAGTATAAATCTTAGCAAATAAGAACTAGGAATAGATAGTCTTGGTCCGAGGGGGAGCTTCCATGGTGAGATTTGGAATTCGGATATCAGTGAGAACCCCGAACTGCAAAGCAGAATAATACATCCTTCTGACTTCTAGGTTTATAAAATGCAGAGAAGGAAAGATATGAAAGAGAAATGTCATGTGAAAGAGTGGCAGTTTCACTGTCTCAGTTGAACATCACCATCAACTAACTGGGGCCTTTTGCAATGCAGTGTATCTATTTCTCATCTCCTTTTTAATGTTTGCACAGATTAATTCTATAAAGTCAGATGTGGGGGAAGCCGGGCATGGTGGTGCACGCCTGTAATCCCAGCACTGAGGAGGCTGAGGCAGGAGGATAGGTGCGAGTTCGAGACCAGCCTGTGTTACCAACGTGAGCTCAAGGCCAGCCTGAACTGCATAGTGAGATCCTGTCTCAAAAAGACAAAAAAAAAAAAAAAAAAAAAAGTCAGGTGTGGTCCATGTGCTCTGCTGACCTCTGAGTTTGACTGGGATTGCAGGTGCAAGCACTTGAACACTGAGCTATCCTGAGAGCCCTCCTGGTCCGTTCTACTGTGACTTACATGTATTGAACGTTTTGGTTTGTTTGCATTCATACTCATTAGTGCCTAGAAGAGGACCACACCAATGCGTGCTGGGGAGCTGGGAGGACCAAGCAACCCTGTGTTACCCACTCTGCCACAGGGCATTCACAGAGCATCTTTCCTGCATTTGTAGCTGCCTTGAGACAAAAGGAAATACATGCATAAAAGGAAAAATGACGAACATAAGTCTCTGATGCAGTGCTTTCTGCAAAGTATATTGGACTTAATGTTGCTTTTACCTGCTCTGGGGCTTAGATAATGAGGGCCAGAATGGAAATGGTGCACTTCTATGTAGTTGGGAACCAAACATGCACTTGGAGAAGCAAGGTACTTGTCTGTATCAAAAGGGTGGATGAGAACACCTACTAAGCACATATTTTGAAATGAGTACTATGTTTGATGTTCTCCATATGTCTTGGTCTTCTTCCTGTTCTCCAGTAAGAATAGGCCACCAATATTCTGGGGAGGATCACATGTTAAAATCAAATCGACAGTATGTGCTATTTATTTTATAGCTTTTTAGAAGTTTCCCAGTGGATGAGAACAAAGATTTGGTCTTGCTAGGTAGAGCTAGATCTAGCAAAAGTAAGAAATAGAATATTTTTCTTTCTGTTCTCATTCTTTGGGTCGCAAGCCATGATAGACATGCTCTGCTACAGCTTATTCCCCCAGGGATATTCTTTTTGTTTCTCTATCTCATTTTATGACTGGAGATGTCATTTTCACTTCTTTTACAAGTTGTTTTTAATGTTACCTTCCTGAAACATGGTGTCTTTCATTCTGCCCAATTGCATTTTTAAGGGCCAGCCAAATAGCTCAGTGGATTAAAGCACCTGCAAGCAGACACAGGTGCCAGGGATTCAATAACTGGGTCCACTCCTAGGAAGTGCTGAGATGGCAATTGAGACTGTGCATGGTGGCATGCGCCTTTAATCCCAGGTCTTGGAAGGTTGTGAACAGGCAGATCACTACAAGTCCAATCTAGTAGTGAGACCCTGAACATCCTATAGACCCTTCCCTAAAATATAAAAAAAAAATGTACAAGAAAATTGCATTTTTAGTACAACGCTTACACTGTGATGCTTAACTACACTCTTTTAAGGGCTGTTCCTTTGGTCTCTTTCCATCTTCAGGGAATAAGGCAGTGTTACTTAGAACTGCTTGTCTTGCATAATTAGGAGGTCTGATGTTTATGGAGGGTGAGTTGCCTTTTAAAGCTAGAATCTGTACTATACTTTCCTTATAACAGCTTTGCAAATGTTAGCGTTTTGATCTGCAAGGGCTCCCAGAAGCTTAGGTGTTGATGACTTTGTGCCCTGGGTGGTCATGTTCGGAGGTGGGGCTTTGTGGAAGTGATTGGATCATGAGGGCTCTGAGGTCATCAGCGTATCAATCCACTGATGGGGTCATAGCTTAATGGACTATTGGGAAGTGGTACAACCTCAGGAGGCAGGATCCGTATGCAGGATGTGTGCCACTGAGGCATGCCTTTGATGGATCTATTTTGTTACTGGCCTTTCTTCTCTATCTCTGTTTCCCAGACACTATGAGGTGAGCAGCTTTGGTCTACCCTGCATCACCCAAGGGTGACAGTGATGGGGTCAAGTCATTTCAACCATAGGTGGCTAGCTTTGACACTGGGAGCCAAGATAAAGCTTCCTCTTAAATTGTTTATCTCAGGTATATTGTCTCAGTATCAGAAAGTTGACTGACATATCAAGGTAGATGGTGCTATATTCTTCTTAAACACACAAGGTAATTAAGAGGCAAAGAATTATTTTTGTCTCCTTATATCTGGTAATCTGAATGATTAATTTGAAAACAATATGCAACATCACAACCATTGTTAAATTCCTTAAAAATATGTGAAGTGATAACTCACTCAACTGAAATAGTATATGGTATAGTCAGAAGTTAAACACAGATCTGGCTGGGTATAATGGATATGTCTATGGTCTACCCATTACCTCTTAAACATTCACATATATTGAATATGTAATAATTGACCAAGTACAGAACCAAGACTGTCTGCTGAGAAATTGTAAACTGAAGATAGCAGTAAGAGGTGATGTCTGAAGTATGATTACTGAAATACTGTGAGGAGAGATTTTGTGGTCCAGTCTCTTGTCAATGGGAAATGATGCTGAGATGGTTGATTTCTGTCTTGGAAGCATGATGTAATGGTCTTTCCAGTTATTCACTGTAGTCAAATATGATTCACCTAGTTACCCAGTAGGAAGATAACAGTGTATGCTTGGTAATAATTGTGAGGCTTCAATGAGGGAATGTGCTTATGCTATATAATTTAGTGCTTGGCCCATTAGATTTTGGGGAAATGCTATCGAGCTGGAGTAAAAGTAGTGAGAAAGGAAGATTTACCTGATAGAATTCTTACTATGTTCAATTTCTGTTTCTCTTACCTTTGATTAGCTAACCAAAGGGTACCTGGTTGCCATTATTTTTCAGAACACCACGAGAGTAATTATTTTTCAGTTTGTTTCCCTGACAGGCTTCTCTTCACTTCCTCAAGATTAGACGTTCTAATTGGGCTAATTAATCCAGTCAGGAACGAGATGTACATGCTGAATAGGAGACTCTAGTGAGAATTCTCCTGTCCAACCATAGAGGAAGGCAGGATATTCCTTACATGGCAAGGATGAGTGCAATATGGAGGAGAAGTGGTAGGATGCAGGAGTAGATAAAGCCAGCTATTTCTTTTAGCTCAAGATGATGATGGTTTTAAATGTATTTAAAAAAATCTTTTATTTATTTGGTACAGAGTCTTACTACACAGCTTGGACTTGTAGTGCTCTTCTGTCTCACCTTCCCCAGTCCTGGGATTACAGATATGTGCCACCATGATAGATTTCAATGACCAGCACTGCATGCCCAGGGTTCCAGGGCCAGCATGGCATGCAGTACTAGGGACTGAACCTGGGTCCTTGCACTTGCCAGGCAGGCAGGCGCTTAGACCACAGAGGTGTCTCCTCAGCTGATGATGCTTTTGTGGATACAACTTCCCTGTTTGCACTGCTGTCTTGTGTGATACCGGGAATATGATGGGGTGGGGGCAGGGATGAAATTGAGACGTGAAGCCACAGACCACTTGTCCCAGTTCCATTAGCTCCACGCAGCCAAGTGTTCCGGTATTGTGCTTGTACTTCGGGAGCTTGTAATTGCCCTGTGCTTCAGTCAAGAGATAGGTAATTGCTCCTATGGGCCATGGATTTCCTGCTAGCAGCATCTGATTGAAACCAGCCATTTATTGTGCTTAAAAACCCCAGACTTGCTGCAGTGTTTACAGATAAACCTTCTGTGCGACAGTCATTTACTCTACCCAGCCATCCATATATTAAAAATATTACACACTACTCCCTCTTTTTTCTTGAAGACAGAACAACTGTTCTTTTTAGTTTGATTAAATTTCAGTGTATAATGCTGATGCTTTAGCTCCTTAATTTTGTAGCTTATGTTTCTAATGAAGTTGCAAATCGCTGGACTTAAGTTCTACTCTACACTGCAGACATTAGTCAGTTGCCACGTTATTGCAGTTCCAGGCAGGCCCTTTTTGCAAAGGTGATTGTCTGTTTTCCATGCACCTAGTGTGGCAGTGGTAAATTTTAGCTTGTGGACCTGTTGATGCTCTCACAACTTGGAATGTAATGCAAATAAACACTTGGATCATGTTTTAGGTTTTTAGAGTGTGGAAAGAGGCCAATATGTGTCTTCATGTACATGTTATACAGTGGGTGGTGCTACATCATATCACAAGGAAAAGGACCTTCTCTGTCTCTACTTAACTTTTCTGGGTTGTTCTTCCACCCCTATTGGAATTAGGTTAGGGGTCAAAGAGCAGTCTGACATCTATATGTGATTCACATTTGAGATTTTTGGTGGACTTAATTGAATTTGTGTATGCATAGGAATGTGGATATGTTCTGCATTTCTCTTAATTTTTTTACTTACAACAGGGTCTACGGGGTCTCATTACATAGATCAGACTCAAAGTGATCCTCCTGTTTTGAGCCTGCCAAGCGTTGGAATTACAGGTGCATGCCCCCATGCTCAGTCTCAATCGCCATCTCAGCACATCCTGGGGTTGGCATGGAACTCCTGGGATTGAATCCCAGCTGCTGCACTGTGCCGAAGAAGGAGCTTTAATCTGCTGAGCTACATGTCCAGCCCTCTCTTATTCTTGACACAAGAATAAAGGGATAGATAGGGATAAATTGGTTGGAGATAAGTGTCAGTGCCTTGGACTGGAAGGTCAGAGACTATCATTTTGTACCACGTCCCCCTTTTCATTTCCACGTGAAACCTGTGCAACTGGTTGGAGTTCATGTATGCTCATTCTCTTCGTGCAAACAGGACCATCTGGTACACTTGGTAGGTATTCATAAAGATAGGCATTTCTAAAGTTGGCAGACTGATTATTAGAAAAAATGGTCAATTTCTTTTTCAGCTTTTGAGACACAGCTTTGCCACATAGTTTAGACTGGCTCTGAGCTCACTCTATAGCCTAGGCTGGCCTCCAACACAGACATCCAAGTCCGTGGAGATCACGGGTGTGCACCACCATAGTTGCTGATACTTTTTTTCAGGTGAGAGACTATGAAAGATTTCTGTTATTAAAGGGAGAAAAAAACCTAGTCAAATTAACAAATGAGATGAAGTTGCCATTTTTCTCTGATCTTTCCTCTTCTTTTTTCTCAGAGATGAGATTTGAACTCATAGCCTTGTACAAACGAAGCAAGTAGTTTACCACAGACCTGGATTCCTAACCCTTTATCATTTTCTTTGTCGTATACTTCTCCATTTGTAGCTCTAACTCCCTAAGATATATGTAATCAGTTTATATGTAATGCAGTGTTAAGGAATGTATTAATTAGGATCTCACAGCTATGCTCAAGCCTGAGTTTCTGGAACCTCAGATAATGAGTATTAATTTTCTCTGTGAATTTTGATGTTGAAATTAATAGATTGAGCAGAAGCAATATGTAACAGTTGAATAAAAGCAAAAAATATTTGTCAATAGTATATAAATCTATGAACAAAACCTCTTGTAAGGGTGCAGAAGGGGTGGAATAGTAGATGTGAATGAAAAACATGGTGGCTGTTTAGATTTTAAAAAAAAAGTATTTCAGTGAAATACATGCCACCATTTTCCCTGCTCCAAATATTGCTGCTCTTTTGGACTCATATACCACCAGTGTTCATGCTTTCTGAAGAGGTTCTGTGAGTCATCTTTCATGGTCTCTTTAATTGCATTCTTGTGACTGCCTTGATGTTTTGAGTCAATTCAAAGCATTTACCTTGTGTGATAATTTTGAGTTAGGGGAAGGGCCAGAAGTTGCACAGTGCTGGATCCGGTGAATAAAGTGGATGAGGACATATGATATTTTACAAGCCTGCTTTTCCATTGATTTTTTGGCCTTCAGCAGCAGCACTCACACAAAAGAGGACTTCTAGAAGTGCTCCAGAAAGTATCATTAATGATAGGATGTGGGCTGGGGAGATAGCTCCGAGGCACAAGTGCCTGCTGGGCAAGTGCAAGGTTGTGAGTTCGAACCCTGGTCCCACAAAAAAAAAAATGATAGGATGAACGTGTTCAAGGTGAGGAGGATGAAGGGCAGTGTATAATGTAGTGTAATGGATTTAAAAAAATTTAAATGCACACTGTAGATTTTGACCAGCCCTTCAGTGTGTAGGTGCTTAAGAGGAAAGATAAAGGATGAGAAAACACAACGTGACCCCTGTGACGTTAGAGAAATATGAAGCATTTTAACAGCTCCAACTTTAGTGTGAAGATTTATGAGGTAACAATTAAACTGGCAAAAGCAATTGTTAATATATAAAAAGGCAAAGGATGTGAACTAGCGGAGGCTTCCTTGCAGATTCAAGTACTTTGGTTGTTTCTTTCCAGCTATCATTTCCTTTTTGAAGTTGACAACATTTTCATACCTAAATATAAAACAGAGACTTTGGGAATTTCACTAACTTTGTCTTGGCAATGGAATATCTGGGGTTCTGATGATTGAAGTAGGCATGCCTACTATGTGCTTTTCATTATTTCACTCCATCTTTAAATCTCTCTCTCTCTCCTTTTTCTTTCTTTCTTTCTTTCTTTCTTTCTTTCTTTCTTTCTTTCTTTCTTTCTTTCTCCTTTTGAGACAGTGTTTTCATATACAGTTCAAGGCTGGCCTTGAACTCACTTCTTAGCCCAATCTTGCCTCAAACTCACAGTGATCATCCTGCCTCAGCCTCCTGAGTACTGGGATTACAAATGTGCCACCACACCTGGCTGCAGTTGAGGTTAAGAATAGAAAAATTTATTGGTGAATGGGAACAGGGACTGGGGAATAGGAGTAGTTCTTGAGCGGCAGGAAGGGTCCTGAATAGTCTGCCCTAAATTTTTCTTATGGTTTCTCTTCATAGCACATTTCTTTCTTGTCATTTTTTTTATTGTTAATCTTTCTGGGTCTTTCCTTGGGAGTTCTTTAGGGGTAACATCAGGTCCAGTGTGTGCTCTTGGCAGCAGCGGATGTGACATAGTTGCCTGATGCTCTCTTTTGCATCTGTTAGAGAGCAGCACATTTCTTAAGTGCATTTAAACATCATTTAATTGGTCAGTATTTGTTTCCACTTGATTTTAAGGAACTTACTTAATTATCAATTAATTTATCTAGTAATTTATTTTTGTATCTCCCATGTGTCAAGTACCAATAGTTACTGAGAACACAAAGATGAATAAGACGTGGACTTAGGAGATCTTATGAGACGATGATGATGATGATGGTGAGAATTTCTAATAGTCTGTGAGCCCTTAGAATGTCTCATAATAGGGGCCTGGCAGGATGGCTCAGTGGTTTAAAGCGCCTGCTTGGGAAAGCTTGGGCGGCTTCAGGGACCGCGGTTCGATCCCCGGCACCACATGCTGCGCCAGCCCTGCCCTTGGGGCGGGCTGAGCCAGCCATAAGAATGAGTGAATAAACAAATAAAGGTTCTGAAACAAGAAAATAAATAAAGAACTTTTTTTTTTTTTTTTTAAAAAAAAAGAATGTCTCATAATACTAATGGATTAATTTTTTTAATTAAAAATTTTTTTTTTTTGTATTTTAGAGAAGGGTCTACAGGATGTTCAGGGTCTCACTACTAGATCAGACTCGTAGTGATCTGCCTGTTTTCAGCCTCCCAAGAGCTGGGACTACGGGAGCATGCCACTATGCCCAGTGTCAATTGCCATCTCAGTGTGCCCTGGAGGGGCAGCATTGCAGGCCCATGGATTATTTTGTCTCCTAATATCTCTAGCTGTTATTCCTTTTCACACATCAGGGATGAGAAAACAGAGGCAGAGAGAAGAGAAACAACTGCTAGCTGATGGAAATGGCCTGCAAGTCCAAGTAGGCTGGCTCTTGACAGCTCCTTTCCAATAGCTCTGGCTTAGTAAAGTAGTAGTAAGGGTTTGCCTGATACACAGTGGGGTTGCCCTGAAGGGAGGGGTGAGGACTCTGAGTGAGTTTTCTTTGCTAAGTACCCAGCAAATTGAAAGTACAAAGATGAGAACATGAAGGGGCTGACATAAATTAAACTTGGTGCTAGCAGCACCTGGCTGACCTGAGCCTTAAATGCGGGGCTGGTTGAGGAGGAGAGCCTGAGACTGTGTCTGCATCAGGGAGGGTCTATTTACTCGTGTTAAAGACTTTGAATTTAGTTTCCTTGGAAGATTTTAGGTTGTGGCATGAAATGATACCATTAATTTTCATCAGGGAATTATGGTCAGCTAATTAGGAAACAGTCTACATTTCAGGGATGTGAGTTGAAGCCCTCAAAAATGTTAATAAGAAGCAATTTGCTTACCTTAACTTTTAATCACTTTGTTTTCTTTCTAGTAAAAGGGTTGATGAAGACGTCACGTCAGGTCCTGAAAATGCCATGCTATGGGTCCAGGCTGCAGAGAGCTCATGTAATCTTGATGTCACCTAAGATAAAAATTCTTTCGGACCTGAGCTCAACATCAAATTTCTTTTTTTTTGAGTTAGCATTCATTCATTCATTCATTCATTTATTTATTTATTTATTTATTCTTTTTGAGACAGGGTCTCGCTATGCAGTTCAGGCTGGCCTTGAGCTCACTTTTGTAGCCCAGGGTGATCTCGAACTCACACTGATCCTCCTGCCTCAGCCTCCCAAGTGCTGGGATTACAGGCATGTGCCACCACGCTCAGCTGAACATCAAATTTCAATGCAGGGCCTCCAAGAGGATTAGTCAGTCATGGATTTAGCTCTTTTGTTCCCAGGATTTCATTCTCACGTTTCATAGACTAAAATCTGAATTCCAGGCTTCCAAACTCACAGAATGTGTTGTTCAAGACAGTTTTGTTGAGAGAGAGAGCGAGCTATGGTTGAAAGGCCCATTGAGTCATGACTTTGAATGCTGCCCTTCTAACCAATGCAGTCATTGGAGAACAGCCTAGAAATTTAAAGCCAACAGCAGTCGTAATCTCTTCTGTTACTTTCTGTCTCAGGTTGGCTCAGGTGTTGCATGACACCGGCAGCTATTTTTGTTCTTTTGCCTCTAGGTTTTATGATGACCTTTTCTTTGTTTATTCTTTTGTTGGGACTTCCTGCGAGTTTAACTGATGGGTTCATGTTAACATACTATGCCTGGGAATCTACTGGTGAAATGTTACAGTGACCAAATATACAGTCAACATCCTAGCTGGGGAGCACACACGGTAATAAGAGTTTTTATCAGTTTGTAAATGAAAGATTTAGGTCAATCAGAGCCATCCAGAAATAACTGGTAACAGGAATTTCAATTATTATTGACAGTGTTTCGAGATCTAACATAATACCTGAGTGGTAGTTTTCATATATTTTTGAATGGAAATGCAGCTCTGCTTACCTCAGTTTTACTAGCCTGTGAAAATCATGAAATTCTAAATTATTTACAAAAAGTAACCAATAAATCATTGTTCATATGGATTTACTAGTTAGTCTTGATAAAAAATATCCTATGAATTAGAGAATGTCACAGTAAATGAAAAACACTTTACATGCATAGGATGCTATTTTAGAACTAAATTATTTATGATTTCATTATTTATTTTTTAAAGAGAGTAAAGATTAAAATTAAAAGACAAAATTACAAGTGATACAGAATTTCACTTAACAAAGTAATTTGAATCTCACAGTATTTGTTGTAATCCATAGTGTTGTCTTCCAACCACTTATTCATATTACCAGATATATGCATGCAAAATTGGAAGAAGAAATGAGAACAGAAATGTGTAAGAAATTAAGAACAGAAAAAGCATAAACAATTGGAAAAAAGGAGATAAAACAAGTTAAAGCATTTACTGCTTCTTTCCATAGACCAGCAGAAATCCACAGCACAGTTGTTCAAACCATCCTTACATACATAGATAAATCTCTTGCCCTGACTCCCTCTCCTGTCCTTCTTAACTCAGTAACTCTTTCGCTTTGAATAAGTTCATTCCCCTTTCCCAGTACCTATTGGACCCTTCAGATTCCATGTTCTTTTTTAGATTCTCACACTAAGGACACAATCCAATGTTTGCACATGCAACTCTGGTTTATTGTTACATGATTTCAGATGAAAACAACAGAGAAGAAAAAATGTAAGAGAGTTAGCCGTGATAACCTTTGGGCTATGAGTACTTCCTTTCATTGCCCTCAGCTTAGTGAGTGTTTGACTTGTGATGCTTGATTAGGGAAGTGAAAATGAACAAGCAGTTTTAATTCTGCTGGTAAACTAAGAAGCCTCTCATGTGCAAGAGGGTGGGATGATTGGCAAGCACATTAAATATGCATATGCAAATAGAGTTGTTAATTGTCCAGTTGACATGGTTATGCCTTGTTTCCTAGTTATCATTTTAAACTAAACTGCACCAGAGTTTCATGGGGATGACTGAATTTTTTCATATTTTTGAAACTAAGGACTCATACTTGAGAAGTTACTCCTTTTCAAGTTCTTAAGATTATGGCGAAGGTAAGCATTAAAAATACTTCTAGCCAGAGAGATAGCTCAGTGGCTTGAATACCTACCTAGCAAGTGCAAGGTCCTGTGTTTGATCTCTGGTTAGAAAAAGTACATATCCTAAATACTTCTACTACTTCTGCTAGTTTGGGGGATTAATATGGAAATGGATAAGTTTGTGAATAGCATTTGCTT
>PVJA010054211.1:0-11666 GCA_004027025.1 Myocastor coypus
AGGTGCAAGGGGGAGGGAAGTGAAAGGAAAGGAAGAGAGGGGAGGAGGGAAAATGAGAGCAACAAAAATAAATGACTGGTATAGCAGATAAACAAGTTGAATGACAGATTTCTTTTCACATGAAAGTGAGACAGAAATTCCAAACATTCTCAAGTCTGAAACAGAAATGCTAACCTCCAACTCTCCACACTTGGTGAAAATATCCTTCAGGAACGAAGGGAAAATGAAGACCAAAGAAAGCTCAGATGAGAGAAAACTAAAACAATTTCTCACCAGAAGACTGAGCCTTGGATTTGCAGCAAGCTTCACCCAGCATGATCTGGGCAGCGACCAGGAGGGGCCAGGCCAGGCTCAAGATGCGCATCCCTAATAGGCCCACAGCCTGTGGAGCCAGAGGAGCCGATCTGCAGCTGGAGTTCAGAAAATGCAGGCACCTCCCCAAGGGCGAGCAAACCCTTGCTGGCCAGCGCCTGACCTGCTCTGAATGTCATCTTCTCGTCAGGTTCTCGGGAGCATGGGGCACTGTGCAGCCCGGGTGCTTGGCGCTTCTCGACCTGCTTCTACTCATCTGAGTGAGGAAAGCCTTGGCGGGTGAGCTGGAAGAAAGAGCGCTCACTTGAGAGGCAGGAAGGTACGCCGCATGGTGCCCTGCGGTAGTCCGAGCATCAGGAAGAGCCCATGGGGAAAGCCCTGCTACAGGTGGCCAAAGGACCTAAGCATTTGTTGCCACGGAAGCAGATGTCACTCAGGTCAGCACTGCACTGGACTAACGTGTGTGTGCACAAGGAGGAAGTGACTGATTGCGGTGTGTGTGTGTGTGTGTGTGTGTGTGTGTGTGTGGTGTATAGTGTTTGTGTGGAGTAGGGGGTGTGTGTATGGTTTGTATTTAGTGTAGGGGGTATGTGTGGTGTGTGTGGTATGGAGTGTGTGTGTGGGGGGGGTGTCTGTGTGTGGGGGTGCGCGCATGTGCAACCCCCCCCCCTGCCATATAGAAGAAAGAGGAGGCGGAGCGACCTGTGAGGACTCCAAGTCCGACTTCAAATTTCCCTAACGCATAGACCCGGGCTTTTCCACAATCATATCTGAAGTTTCAGGAGTGAGGAAAAACCAAAATACTTTTGGGGTTTTTTTGTTGTTTTTTTTAGAATTTTTCATTTTATTTATTTATTTATTTCTTGTTTCAGAACCTTTGTTTGTTTATTCACTCATTTTTATGGCTGGCTCAGCCTGCCCGAGGGCAGGGTTGGCGCAGCATGTGGTGCCGGGGATCGAACTGCTGTCCCTGAAGCCGCCCAAGCTTTCCCATGCAGGTGCTTTAGACCACTGAGCCATCCCGCCGGGCCCCCCAAAATGCTTTTGAAATTTCCTTCCCAGAAGGAGGCGCCAGCGTCTGTGCGCCTCTCGGACCCGGGCACCCCACGTGCTGGGTGTCGTCCTCTGGTTCGCAAGCCCACCAGGTTTTCCTTCCTTCCAGCAGCTGGGGCTGCAATGTGCCCTGGGCACGCCCCGGGCTGCCTCAGCCAGAGGAGGGGCGGTTTCGGGAGCCCCTGGTCTTCCCCTCCAGGATCTGCACGAGCCTGCTCTGCGGCGGTCGCCTGGCAGCCGTCTGGAGGTCCCCGGAGAAGCTCAGCTCTGACGGGGAAAATGATGCCGCCAAAGGCCGGGGTCCTGCAGCAAAGCAGCGGGAACCGGGCCGGCACCCAGTGGGTGCGCGTGAAAGTACCTTCGAACTGCTGTGTCCCCTGTGATCCAACGTCACCTTACCCGGATGGAAATGTTAGAGGGCACTGTGACAAATCGAAGCCCTAAATGCGCATTGTGAGCTGACAAAGGTGATTATAAACGCTGTGCTCTGGCACAGGCGCGTCCAGCTCCCAGACCCCTACAGGGTGCCTCTGCCTTTCCCTTGTCTGCAATCTTCCAACAGCTCTGCCGGATAAATCCAAACGCGGTGTTGTGGATTCGAGGCCCTGCACTCCGACATGAGCAGCCTCTGCCTGAGCTTCCCTGCCCTCGGGGGAGCCCTTCCTGGGCCCTGCCACCCTTCCTGCTCCCATCCTCCTGCCTCTGTTCTGTGGAAAGCACGTAACTTACTGCGACGATGGATCTGCCATAAAACCTGATTCCTAAGCACTGAGAACACAGCAGGAAGACCCCTCCTATGTTCTAGTACACAGTTTCCATTTTATCACTCCTAGCATATAGATTATAATTATTTGCACACTAAATCGATCCAGTAAGTGTGCAATAGGCTCACAAATACATACGTGGTAGTCTTTGTTGTAGACAGAAGGTCTAGGACAGGTTGTTAATCGGGGTCTAAAAATAGAAAGCTGTTCACCACAGAGGGCACTTAGCATAGCATCGGAGCTGGAAGCAGCCTAGAAACACAGGCTTCAGGAGACGCTCAGCACCCAGAGGAAGGCCTGCCTGCCAAGCGCGCGGTGCTGGAAGAGTGCGGTGTCCTTCGGAATGTGGAGCGGCGGGCACCGGAGCTCAGCCGGAGCCAAGGAGGAGTAAGGAGAGGCGGGACACCATTGTTCTCTGCCTCCTCCAGCCCTCGGGTCTGCTGCAGGTGTCCGTCATCCAAGTCCACTTGGAAGCCAGCTGGTAACGGGCCAGGAAGCACTATCCACAGCTGTGTCCCCTTCTCTGGGTCAGCACTGACCACCAGCAACCTACAGAGAGGACCCATAGGCGAAACTGCCCAGATCTGACACAGGGGCAACCAAAGCAGAGGGTCTTTCCGCTTGCAAACAGCATGAAGACCTTGTGGACTCATCTTTGCATTGCTGTGTGCTCCGGCAATATGCTCTCGATTGCCGTAATTGAGGACAGAAAGAATCTGCTACAGGCCAGTGATCTCGATGACCTGTGCTCAGCTCCAGAACCCTTTACAAGCTGGCTAATGAGAAAACTCCGGAAGGCAGCGTTTGAGCCGGGCATCCAGCATCCAGCATCCAGCAAGGCCTCTGCCTTCCTCGTGGCCATCTACCTTCTCTACACACACTGTATTTTCCTTGATGTTTGGCCTTAGATCATGTAGACATGATATTGTTCCAAGGCTCTGTTGCCCTGAGGACTGCCGACGCTACTACATTCCGGGAAGTAAATTACTGTGACACTTTCCAGATTTTATTCTGTTGTATTTTGCAAGACACAGCTTCCTCCAACCGTCCTTGCATACATTGCATTCAGGATGCCTAATTCCCCTTTTGCAAACCAGGCACTGCTTGGACTTTAGAATTGCGCTCGAGCTCTTCTGCAGCAGCTATTTCCAGGGTTCTGCTGCGCTTCTTGGCAGCGTTGGCGGCGTCACGAGGAGTGTTGCTATTAGCAGTTGCTCCTTTCGCTTCTATCGACATTCTCTCGCTAGCTGAGGTCTTCCTCGGGGTCATTCATGTTCAAAAAGCACAGATGGAGAGTTTTCACACACGCTGCATGCAAACTATTTTCGCATCTTAAACAGGGCTGAGGAGAAAGGGAAGGAGATAGCGTGCAAGTCCAGCAGGGCTACTTGCACAACCCTTGGCCATGCTGCCTGGGCCAAATCCTGGCATTTTTCTCCTCTTCCCTCCTACCACAAAAGCTGCAGATAGCAAGGGTATAAACCTGAAAGATTTTGCTAAGTAACTGGGTGAAGTGAATTAGAAAAGAACAAGGGGCCGGGCGTGGTGGCTCACGCCTGTAATCCCAGTACTCAGGAGGCTGAGGCAGGAGGATTGGTGCGAGTTCGAGACCAGCCTGTGCTACAAAAATGAGCTGAAGGCCAGCCTCAACTGCATAGCGAGACCCTGTCTCAAAAAGACAAAAAGAAAAGAACAAGGGTCCCGAAGGCAGTTATGATCAGCAGTCACCACCCTGTCACCAGTCACCGTGGCCTTATGAGGGAGCTCAGCACAGATCTCGCACTGCTAAAGGACCAGGGCTCTGGCACCTGTGCATTTGTGCCATCCAGGGCCACAGGGGCAGGTGTGAATTGAGGGCAGAGGAAGAGAGGAGCTGGCCTGTTAGCAAGTGCGCCCTCAGGAAAGGGGCAGGGCTCCGGTATGTGGTCGGCCAGAGACAGGAAGAAAACCCACTGAGGGAGGTGGGAGAGGGAGCCCACAAGAGACCAAGTTGGGTTGATGGGGGCAGCTGCTTATGCAGGGCCTAGGAGCCAGGACGGGGTGGCAGAACCCACTGTGGAACCTGCTGCTTCCTCCAAGCCCATTGCCCCATCCTGCACCTTCTGGGAGGACCAAAGCCAATGTGGGAATTAATTACAGGTTTACTCTCATGAGCTCAAAACACAGCTAGCTCCCTTGTGAGGACAATCGGGGACTTCTGCCTAGACTTGCTGGCTTCCCCTGGCCGGCGCTCATGGGTGGCGGTCTCCACCCTACCTTCCGGCACCCTCCTTCCCTACCCTGCCCTGGTAAAGTCTGCTGGTCATGCCAAAGGCCACGCTGCCTACCAGGACTCCTACCTGGGCTCACGTGGGCTCCCCTTCATGTGCATCTCCTGAGAGCTGCCACCCCGTGGACAGCGTGGAAACCCCACACCGGGACTTGCACCTTGTCACCTCCTAAGCCACTGGTTCTGACAATGTCAACATTTGCTGTGTGTGCAGCTATGGGGGTGGCAGGTGTGCAGAGGTATGGGTGTAGTCATGCTGAGGGAAATGCTCATTTATACAGATTAAGTAAAAAACAGTAGACAAATATACATGTATTTTTTTTTTACCTAAATAGCTAAGTGATTTTTTTTAAAATAGCAGCTGAGCTATGGAAAAAAAGAAAACTACTAAACCTTAGAAGAAAAGCTCACTGCTGTTTGCAAAAGACAACAGCGAAGGGAAGGCCAGTATGGTCAGCACAGAGCCCTCTGCAGAGGGCTGGTAAGCAGCTCTCTCTCCTCCTGGGCTGCTCCTGCTGGTCTCTGAGGCTCCCAGGTCACTCAGAAGTCTCTTTGCTCTCCCTCAGCCATCACTGCTGCTTTGATCTGAGCTTCTGTCCTCTGCGCTGTGCGGAGTGAATGGCAGCCTCAGAACTTCTCTGGGGGCTGGGGCACTCCTCATCCCATGCCAGAGAGAAAAACGCAGGGCACTCTGGTTTTCCCAGGGCTTTGTTAATACTTCTGCCTATGAGGAGCCTCTCCCCTCCCTCTTTCCTTTGCAATTATGTAAAAAGAAAGAGGACAGGAGGAAAAGAGACAGAATGAAGGAAGAAAGGGAGGGAGGGAGGGAGGGAGGAAGGGAGGGCGGGAAGAAGGAAACAAGAAAGCTGGCTATATGGATACTTAAAGAATTAAATAGCTGGGCTGGTGTCTTAGTTACTTTTTACTCATTGCTGAGACAAATACCCGACACCCTCAGGATGAAGAAAGGAAAGGTTTATTTAGCTCACAGTTTGTGGAGGTTTCAGTCCATATTCGGCTGGCTCAAGGCTGAGCGGAACAGAGCAGAGAGCATCCAGTTCATGGCGGCAGAACAGCAACAAAATGGTGGCAGAGTTAGCCAACCAAACAGGGCAGCAGAGAGCAACAGCTCTAGTCTGTCTCTCCAACTCTCTTTATATTACATTCAGGCTCTGCCTTAGGCTACACCCATAATCCCAGAAGCACTTCAACGCATAATCCCATCAGTACTAAAACACATAATCCCAGGGATCATGGATCAACTCTCAATCTATAGAAGTCCCTGCCCAATGACTACATGAGGCTTTGGGGGGACAACTAGACATAAACCATAACAGCTGGGGAGATAGCTCAGTGGTCTAAAACACCTGCTTAGGCAAACTTAGACAAGCTTAGGCAAGCTTAGGCAACTGCAAGGACCACAGTTCGATCTCTGGTACCACATGTTGCTCCAGCCCCATCCCCAGGGCAGGCTGAGCCAGTCATAACATAAATAAACAAATAAATAAAGTTTAACTTAAAACACAATTAAATGTCTTCATATTATTTGTTACCAAATAGTTTCAAAACGTTTTCCAGGTGGGCCAGTGGCGCGGGCCTGTAGTCTCAGCATTTGGCAGGCTGAGGCCAGAAGGCCGTGAGTCTGAGGCCAGCCTGAGGTGCTCGGGCAGTTCCCTGAACCTCCCTAAAGCTTAAACAGTCCATTTTTTTGCCTAATGATGATGAGTAGCAGCAACAGCAGTGGGGGAAAAAAGGAAGGAAACAACGGAAGTAGAAGTTTTCTAAATGAAGAGCAGAAACGGAGTTGCCGGGAGGGGAGGGCACTGGGGACAAACAGAAGAATTCAGATACCTTGGGGACAGGTACAAATTCTCTGTGATGAATGGGATCATTATGCATTTCTAAAATGTACCAATAAAAAATTAAGAATGAAGTATTTGCTGATAACTCACTTGAGGAAGTAGAGGATAATAAGAATTTATTTTTAAAAAGTCTGCCTTCTTCCCCAAAAGGGCGGCCAGCCTGGTGGGCGAAATGAGACGCGGTAGGAGAGAAATGCAGTGGCCCAGCCGCGGGCCGAGGCGCCAGCCATGAAGCTGCGTAACACAGAAGAGAGAAGATCAGATCTCCTCTGAGATTTGGGGAAAGAGGACAGATATCAGCTGAGCAGCCAGGGTGAGGGGCAGAGGGATGCAAACAAGTGAGACAGCGAGGACAGGCTCCAGGGGACAGGGTGCAGAGCTTGGTGGGCCCGGAAATTCGTGAGACTCTGGTTTGGCTGGAAGTGACAGGGCATCCATGAACAAAGGAACAACTTCTCTGTCCTACTCTAGGAGGTGAGGCCTGCACCAGCACGTGCTCCGCAGAACCTCTTGGGCAGGCCGTCGGGACGAAGTCCTCAAGGCTCAGGAACGTGCCTGAGCCATGATGCCACGCACGGTGTTGGAGACTCTAGATTCTTCTAACCCAAACCTGTGTCTTGAAGAGGGAAGGTGTGCCTGCGTGGAGCACCTGCAGGAGGTGGATTCGTTTTATGGACTTGAAAACCATTTTTTGCAGGACAAAATCACTGAGATGACAAACCCTGCAGCCATTCAGGGAGAGGTCACTTTGGCTGGACCCGCAACATGCCTGGGGAACAGAGCAGAGGTAGCAGGCAAGAGATACGGTTTCAAGCACTGTGAGGTTGGTCCTGGAGTTGCTGCCAGTGGAAGTAAGGTGCCGGGTAAGAGGCAAGCATGGCATGTGGGCGGGAAAATGTGCCTGCCGGCCCTCCTTCCCAGATGCTCGCAGTGTATCTGACCTGGTAAAGAGATACACCACATCATTACGAGGGTTTATGCTATACGTGCTTTTAAAAACAGTTTGTTAAAAAGCGGACTGCAAGCTGGGCGTGGTGGCGCACGCCTGTAATCCCAGCACTCGGGAGGCTGAGGCAGGAGGATCGGTGCGAGTTCGAGACCAGCCTGGGCTACGAAAGTGAGCTCAAGGCCAGCATGAACTGCATAGTGAGACCCTGTCTCAAAAAGACAAAAAAAAAAAAAAAAAAGCGGACTGCACACATGTGGTGTCTTCTGAAGGCCAACAGCTTCGTGACTTGCTGCATACCCAGTGTAGTTTCCTCTACCTAGACAAGATAAGGAAATTCCCATGCAGTGGACCAAAGAACGTGTTGGGCCTGTCAGTCATTAAATTCTTAGTGTAGGAGGAAGGTCACCAGCCGCTCCTGGCTGGCAGGGGTCGATGCGGAGGCATTCCAGAGGGCGGTGGAGGCTGTGAATGCCTTTCCAAAGTGGCCAGGATCACATTTTGGTCGCTTGCTTCAATACGTAGGAAATGTAAATACTACATAAACAAGGTTTTAAAAAATTAGACATTGGACATGTAGCAGGTTGAATGGACATGGTGAAACGCGTCATTGTCACCTGTAGTGTTTAGAAGGCCACGTCCTCCACACAAAGCCCCGGAGCTCCTGATAGCTGATGGATGACATAGCTTTGAGAGAGCTGCAACGCGTTGCTGGACTCTGGACCAGGGGCACATCTTTGATGGCTGTGTGACTGAGGAAGAGGTCACATACTTGGGGAACACGAGTTGGGCTTTCTACTACAGTTAGATTTGCAAAGGCAGCAAACCCCAGGAAAAGATTCCTACACTAAATCTCGGAAAGCTGAGCCACCCCAGGGCTTCTGACAGTAGAATCAGAAACTCGACTTTGAACGTCCCCAAGTACAGAGCTGCAAAAATTAAAGATAGATGTCACAGAGGAGCACACATAATAAAATTCAGGTTTATTACATTTTATACCATGTTCAAAGGATGCGATTCCTTTGGAAGAAATTTGCCCACTCAATTATAGTTATAGATACATTTAATTCCATCACTGATTTATTTTTATTGGCAATATTTGTAAAGTATCTCACTTTCTTGCAGACCAAGCAGTTAATGACCTGCAAATGGACTCTTCAACATGCTAAAGAAGCTCATTATTTGAAGGTAATTATTTAGCAAAGCAATGATCCTTCAGTTAAGCACATTACAGACATTAAATTACAAATTTTTAAGCATCCAGCTTTCTGTTTCATTCTGGCCCTTCAAACAACCTTCCAGTCTGCATACTGCCTAGTCCAAAGTTAGGATGAAAGGCCTGACTGACAACCAGGAATTCTGGCATTTTCTGTGCAGGTGACAGGTGCAGCTGGAGCCTAGGTGATAGCAGTTATGAGGTTACCAAGGCTTTGGCCTGTTAAGTTTTCCTCCAGTGGGGAGTCAGGTTTATGAACATACTGAGTGCCACTTACGAGATGCACGGTGAAGATTTTCAGATCGGTGTCACTTCCAGGCCCTTTTGAGGCCTTCATGTGCTGGTGTCAAACACCAAAGACGGAGAGAATTCCTTATCTTCCCCGAATTCTCTCCATGTCCTCCAAGAGAATAAAGCCCTTTTCTCTTTCTCCTTCTGACTGTTTCTCGGCTGCGACACCGAGGAAAACCTATCATTTGGTGCCGTGACTCGGATCGGTGAGTGTGTAGCTCCTGGGGTACCCCTGCCCCGGTTTTGAGCTCTCCCACCGAGCCACCCTCTGCTTTTGCTTCTGCTTCTGCCGCCTGCCGTTGCTAGCTTACATCCACCACTGGCCAATTTTAATTCACACAGGTGAGCCCCAAAACTCGTCTCGGGGAATCCAGTCTCGTTTCTTCATCTTGTCTCGAAAATCATGAGCTCACGTCGGTACCCCCACTCGTCTTCCTCAGCCATCCAGCCTCGGCTCCCCACTTTTTCTAGTGATGACTGATAAAGTGGGTGTTAGCCCTCTCTCTCTCATACTCACTCCGGGCTAAAAAGTGACGACTTTTTAGTGGGAAGTAACGTCGGGCTTTGCCCTAATCTCTGGCTCACCTTTTAATTTGGTCACTTTGGGAAATATTCTTTCCCACCCACCAAAACACACTCTGCTGGGCTACAAAACAAAACAAACTTCTGTCACTTTGGCAAATGGCAGGATATCTACTATATTTGGGCTTTTTTCTCTTTGGGGACATGTCTCTCCCTCCTTTGTCCCTCTTTCTCTCAAGGTCTCTCCATAGTCTCTTAAGTCAAGGACAGCTCAGAGTGGGCTACATGGCCACCCGCAAAACGCTACCCTTGCGGCTCCACCCTCCCTCCCTGCTATGCCAAGGGCTAGGCCTCAGCCATAGCTACTGCTCTTCAATTCACCCTCTCACCTCTTTATCTTTCAGGAACTACAGTGGTGCCTTACACTCTATTTTGCTCCCTCCCCTGCCTTCCTCTCAGCTGCCAGTAGGTCTACATTCCTCACATTCCTTGCCAAACCTCACCAATTTACAATTCGATCAAAGTCTTTTTCTTCCAAAATTCCACTCTAAAACAAAAACCAAAAATCAAAAGTAGTAACTCAGTTTCCCCCCAACAGTGTGTGCCCAGCACTTCTATACCCCAAATGAGATAACAGCCCTTTCCAATTGAGCCTGATGCTTCGCTTCTTTGCTCCTCACTCCCCCACCCCTGCCAGTCACCTCTGCAGGCAGTCCCAGGTTCTGGACTCACCTTATCAGTGCTCCTCTATTGTGCCTTGCCTAATTCTTACACTCTCCTAAGTTTGTTTGCTCCCACTCCAAAAATAGGAGGTTTTTACGTTTTCCCAAATTCCTCTTATAAGAGATCTCTGCTAATTAACCTTAAAAAAAAAAAGTTCTGACTAGCTTCTCATAATTATAAAATTTAAAAAGTCACCATAATTTGGCCTGATAAAATATATTTGAGTGCACTCTTATTTTATAAAGATATCTGTGTGTCCTGTATGTACTTGTTTGTGTTTATGTTGTTCTGTAAACAGCTGTTCCTTTTGTATTTGAGCTCTAAAATATAGACTTAAATCATGCTTTCTTCTGGGTTACCAGCTGGTCTAGGTAATATCAAAATTAATTTATAATTAAATAACCATTAAAATGGAAAAAGATCGTCATTGGACAGGACTCTCAATTGACGAATAGAGGGTGGCCAACCTTTGTTCCTCAGTGGAGAGCCCCCAATAATCTCCTTGAAAGACACACCCAATAATTTGATCATTGTTTAAAAGACGAAGTTCTCAAAAATAAGGTTTTCTCACAAACGATGCTTAATATATTAAACATATTCATGAACTCCAAAATACTATATACTACAATATAAATTTTCTTTCAGATTTAAATGTGCCTTTCTCTTATGCTCCAGGTATTTATAATAAGAGGTCCTTGTCAAGCCAACATGAGGTCATCAGCCAAATAATAATTTTCTAACTCAATTTTATATGATGTATTTCCTATGTATGTGACATTATATTTAGAGATACAGGTTCCTGTCAAGTCAACATGAGGTTATCAGCCAAGTAATAATTTTCTATCTAAAATGTATGTGATATATACCCTGTGTACACTTAGAGATGCTAAACAAAATGGAGATTTTATATGACTGTTAAGCTACACTGCTATGTATGACTATTGATGTAAATATTTCTACAAAATTATATAACTGTTGTTTATTACATTCTACAGGGATTTAACTGCTAAACTGTCCTTGGTTGATAAATAATAGTTCTCTGGTTATACTGTATTTCAAAGTACTTGATACTAAGACAAAGTTCTAATAATCAAGGGCATGACTCCAAACTAAACATATTAATATAGATACAGATTCCTCCCACCAAAATTTTTATTAATTCCTATTTTATATCTCTATTTGTTCCTGACATTCATGCCAAGCTAAAAAGACAAATCTCGGCCCTCAAATTCCACAGGAAAACTTACTTAATCTAACTTTCTGTGTCTTCAATAATAGAGACCCAAATTAGCTATATATACTGCCAACTTTTGGCTGCAACACTCGGGACTCCTAAAAAAGCAGGGCCTTGACAAGGTAACACTGAGCCTAAACAATGCTGCCACCCAAGCCAAGTGCGGTGAAGGACACTGGGCATGAGCCTGCCCCAACTTATAGTCATCGCTTGGACATCTGCAAGCTGGAGGGTCACTGGAAATGTGAATGCCCTGTCTGCCAGAGAGCGGGTAAGTCATCCAGTTCCCTGCCCTCACAGAAAATCTCGCTTCGGCCAGATCCATATACTTGACCTGGTTGGTCTTGCCGCTGAAGAGCAACAACAGAGCCTGGGTTCTACGGCCTACATTGAGGCACCTTTGTCAAGAGTCCCGAGTCTCGCTAGACATCTCAGGTTAAAAAAAAAAAAAAAAAAAAAAAAAAAACCTCTTTT
>PVJA010054212.1:0-11669 GCA_004027025.1 Myocastor coypus
AGACTTTTAAACCAAAAGCAAACAAAACAAAGTTTCAATTTGCGAGCAATGTAACCATTTTGGCTATGCACGTCATGCACTGGGTGTGCGTCAGATGCTAAGTTGAACACTTTATTTATGACGGCCATTTTATCCTCAAAACCAATCATAGAGGTAGATTGTTGAAAATTGTCACTGCACAGATGAAAAACCTGGAATTTGCGATGATTGAGTAATGTTACAAAATCATGGCTATTCTGTGGCAAATCAGAGGCAGAATCAATATTTGTTTGATAGAAAAGCCCATGTGCTTGAGAACTTCATAATTAACTTGAAAATTAGAGTATTTCAAAAGTTAAAACTACCTCGAGTAGTTCTTTATTATCTAGAAAGGCCCTAGACCAAGGGAGAAGTAATCAATTTTAGACTGACACACTGTTCCACCTGAAGTTCGCATGCACAGTGTTGGTACACATCTTTTCAGAGAGTATTTGGTCACGCATGTGTGTGGCTATTATCTGTGCTACTCTACAGAAAGCCAACTGGTTTCTTCTTTGAGGTGTTTTGATACAGAAAATTCTTGAAACCAATAATGCAAATTCAGACCTGAATATGTAAAGTGTATAATCACATGCCATATGACTTCACGGTTGTATCAAAATTTTCTCTTTTGTTTGTAAAAATTTCAAATGAAAGAAATCAGTGAAGTTGGCATGGGCTGTGGATGGTGACTCCTTAGCTTTCGTTTTCTTCATTTCCCTGATATGCATTCACTTTCATCATGGAATCCAGCTGACTCCAACTATATGCCGATTTTCTTTCTGGAATGAGAAGAATATTTTTGACAAATTAAAGGTATTTATAGTTAATCCAAGCAATTAAAGCCATAATGAAATATATATTGTAATGCTTCCTTAAAGGAAGGAAGGCAATAGAAAAGAGATGTTTTTGCTCAGGATTTTAATAACTATTGGACTAAAATCGTTCATTACTCTGAGGCATACTGCATTCTGGTTGACCTTGTGGAATGCGTATTTGGTGGTTTTCAAAATCATTTCTCCATGCAGTCAAGCATCTTTGTGCTGTGTTAGGAAACCTGGTTTTGTAATAGATTTTACTTCAATCTTTTATGTAAGTTCCCAACTTTTTTTTCTTCTTCCCCACCAAAATATGTAAGTAGGCATCCTGCCTTGATAGATGACCACTAAGAAGTAATTTTGTTACTATGAAATGATCTAAACATTTCAAAATACTAACTCTACATCACTCATATACTTTGTTTTTTCTTAAGCTTATTGGTATAGCTTAGATACACACAGTGGTCGCATTCATCACAGGGAACTTGTACCTCTCTGTGATATATCTTCATTCCTCATTTGTTCCCTTTCTCCTCCCCTCACTTCAAGTTTTCCTCCCCTTCTTATTTATAAAGCTTTGTTTCCATTTTATCTTTCTTTTATCAATTTTTCCCTTCCTCCTTCATATACTTCAGTAAATATTCAAAATCTAAGTAGTTGTTATCCACTCAAAGTCCTAGCACCACTGAGAAATTGTTTTTAAGGAACTGATGAAAAATCTTTATCAAACACTTTTAGTAAGCCTATATAGTATTTACTACTGTCCAATGACTTTTGTTTGGGTTTTTAATCTGTCACCTGTCATCTATCTGCCCGTGATTTTGAAAGAGAATTTGATGTTTCAAGGATAAAATTTATTTTGTCTATAAACTTCCTGTCCTTTTCTATTCTATTACTTCTTTCAAATTCTTAGTAGTCAGTTCTGTTTTCCAACTACTGTGTTTTATATAAGTATATGATCTCATACAATTCTCCTAGGAAATCTATGAGCTAAGTACAAATAATATTTCCCTTTGGTAGATGCATATACAGAGAAGGAGAAAGAACAGAGAGACAGACAGAGATAGAGACAGAATAAAATCTGATAATCTATTTAGAGAAAGAGAGACAGAGAGAAATGGAGACACAGAGAGAGACAGAGAGACAGTGACAAAGAGAGACAGTGAGACAGAGACAGAGTGACACAGAGAGACAGAGTGACAGAGAGATATGGAGAGAAATTTGCCATTTTGTTCTCTAGGCTTTCAAATGATTCTGTAACATCCATCCATATTGGGTGACGCTATAGCTGTTATGATTTGTGTCTAGATGTAGACGTCCTCCAAAACCTCATGCAGTAATGAGTGGGCTTCTAAAGTTAGTCTTTAATTCATGGTCCAAAGCCAGGATCATGCGTGTGAGTGCTACACCCACCCCAGGGGAGGCAGCTTTCATACAATACAAGGGAGGGAAAGAGGCTCACTCTGCTGTCCCTCCCATTTTGCTCTTATTGATTTTACTGTTTTCTGCCATCACGAACTATTGCCCTGGGCCTTGTGCCACTCGGCCTTGAAGCCAGTATAGACTGAACTTCACCAACTGTGATCTAAATAAACCTCTGTTTTCTTAATTCTGAATGTGGGTATTTCGTATCAGGAATGAGAGAAAAGTAGCCAAGACAAGATCTTTTATACTTAATCTTCCAATTCAAAAACAATCTGTTGGAAACATTCTCAGAGACAGGCTCAAAAACAATGCTTTGAACTAAGAGAAAGTTAGTTGTATGCACAGTTAAATATTCCATAGTGGTAGTGGGTTATCAGTAGAACTGGCAATGTTGGAAGCTCTTGATTTGAGTCTTTTATAGTTTAGCATACTAATCTGCTTTACTTTTTATGCCCCGTGGTTAAACTTTTATGCTAGATGGTTAAGGCCAAGTTAAAGCAAGATCTCAATAACAAGACATGTAACCTTTGTATCTGAAAAGATCAGTCAAATCCCCTCCGGATTTACCCTGAAACAATGTACATTTTGTAGAACTTCTGTCAGTGTCAGCTGTCTGGATGAGTCATGGCCATTGCTTGATTGCACCAATAGTGTTTAGAAAAGTTATCATGTATGCATTTTGTACTCTGAACAAGTACTATGAAGACAACAATATGCATTGTATTAATTTTTATGGCTGTCCTACTAACCTGTTTTGAAACTGTCTCATTGTTATTTCTTACTAAAAGTAATAAAAAAAATAATGCTTTACCAGTTTTCTGTGTATAGCGCAGTACAATCCAGTTGACAACTAAAATTAATCATCACAATCTCCTGGTTCATAATTAAGTTAATGTGTCAGAATCTCCAAACCAACTATACCAAGGCATTTATTAAACTAGAGATCTTTTTTTTTTTTTTTTTTTGAGACAGGGTCTCACTGTGCAGTTCAGGCTGGCTTTGAGCTCACTTTTGTAGCCCAGGCTGGTCTCGAACTCACAATGATCCTCCTGCCTCAGCCTCCCAAGTTCTGGGATTACAGGCGTGAGCCACCACGCCCGGCTTAAACTAGAGATCTTGTTACACATTTGTGCCATTATTAACATATATATGCATATATGTTCCATGTTTGCATCTGTCTACCCATCTATGCATCCATACCTCCATCCAGCCCTGTAGAGCAAGTTGGTTTCAAAACTTGCCTCCTCTCTAGTCTTTATTATCACACCACTAACAATGGGTTCATAATCAATGAAAGATTCATAAGACCGTTCATCAGTAAAAGCTGTTTATTGAAACAATGAACAGATCCTTCAAATTTTAGTAAGAGGTTACTAAACTACTACTGTCTTTGAAGTAAATTTCATCTCAAGTCATAGGTCTCTAAAGTGGTTCAGAAAGTTTAAAAAATCTTATGCAAACAAAAGGTAGCAGACATGGTATAGTTTAGAGATAACTGTGAAGAATTTTGGAATATGCATTTTAATTCAGATTTATTATATACGTTTGTTATATTTATTTGCACATATTTATGTTGTGCCCAAATAAACCACACACATACTATCCATGTGTTCTGGGCAGCACATGGAGAAAGGGGAGAAGAAATAGCCTTTGACAAGGAGATTGGCCTTCTCCGTCCAGTGTCACTGACACATATCTACCCTAAAGATGGACATAGAAAGCATGCCTGTGGAGAAATTTTTAAGGCCCAGGGAAAGGTAAATTTTGACCTTTCTAGTTCTAAAGCCTGAATACTCAATTCTTTCCTACAAACATAGGTATCGAGAGCACAGCATCTTAACTACTGTTTCTCATCTTCGTACAACCACATCCCATTATAATACTGTCGTTTTAATCAAAGTTTGAAGATAGGACTCTGCAGAAATTTCTTAGCATCACCTAATGTATTTGTGGTACTTGATTTGCTTGGCTGGTATCAGTGAGAACCATACTCTGAATATGCAGATGAGAAAAGTGTATCGGACGGACAAAACACAATGACGTGTCAAACAGTCCCTGAAGGAAAGACAAGATAGGCAAATTGACGAATTTCAAGAACATGTGTGACCATCAGAGCAAAGAATTGAGGAATATTTGATATTTAGGAAATCCACTTTTTGAGATATAAAAGAAAAGAATAAATCAAAGAACATTACACACTTGCATGAGTTAAAGTCTTAAATACCTTAAGCATTACCATGTACTTTAAGATAAAGTGTGGCAGCGGATCAACCCTCTCTCATTCAGAAGAATGTTAGAGGAGACCACACTGAGAACAGAACGCATGGTCAGTACGTTGTTTAAGGACTGCGGAGGTTATGAATACGAGGTTTTAATTAGTACAAACACAAGAGTATTTTAAATGCCTCCGCTCGCAGCAGTTTTATCAGCATAGACTCTACCTTTGAAGCTTTGTTTTGATTGTGTTTTGGCTCCAAAAAAGGATTTCCATTTCTGTCTTGCTATGCTAAATTTTGCTTCCTTGATGTGGGGCTGACCACCATACTGAGAAAGCACATTTCCCAAACCTAAGAAGAAACAACGCTCGGCAGTTACACATTTGCCCTTGCTGAACGATTCCTTTCCTTATAATTAATCCCAAAAGAATGGGACTGCGTTGCTTTCTACATTAACCAAGGCACAACACAGCAAACAAAGCACACACTATTCAGAAGCTCTTAGAAAAAAAGGATAAAAGAAGGCCAGCAAGTAAGGAAGAACTCTTTAGTAAGCATTCAGAGTTTTGGAGGCATTTTTAACCATTCTGGTAGAATGTCAGCTACAGATCAATCAACATAAGGACATTATTGAATATTCTAATTAAATATTTTGTAATCATTTGAGTTATACTGTTGTAAAAAATCTTTACTGGCATCAAAAGTAACGGAAGATATTTCTTTCTCTATTATTTATAACATTTAGAAACAACTTAAATGTACAACTATAATGGATTCTTAAATAAATTATACACATCCATTGAATGAAATCCAGGGAAAAATTTAAAGGCATATATTTCTGAATATGTTTTAATAATTGATAAATCCTTCTGTTTTGTATTAAGAAAACACTTACATGTTATATATACTTTAAACATGCTCATAATAGCTTATTTTAATACTTAACATCTGTAACCAATCCAAACGTTTCTCCAAAGATGAAAAGATCAAAAATCATCATGGGTTTATATAACATAATACTATTCAACAACAAAAAGAACAAATGAGTTATGCATGAATGAACCTTAAAAGCACCATGCTTAGTGAATAAAAGCCAGACACAAAACATTACACACTCTATGTTTCCATGCGTGAATTTCTCAAGTAGGAAAAAGCAACAACATATGGTACAAAATGTAGATCAGCATTAGCCAGGGGTCTGAGTTTGAAGGCTCATTGTCTAGGGGCGCGAGAGACCTCTCAGAGTTATACAAATATTCTCATGTGATAGGAGTCATGGCTCCAGAAAAGTGTGTTTTAAAGAAATTACCAATGTATATACCTAACATGTATTCTGTATTATGTAACAATACATCGAATCTACTATGTGTAGGTTGTCTTTGGTGAGGCTGCTGTAACAAGACAGCATAAACGGACAGGTCGTAAATAATAAAAGAAATATTTTTAACTGGTTTAGAGACAAGATGTCCACTCAAGGGGCCCAAAGGTTAGGCATGGGCCAAGTCTCCTTTCTGCCTCACAGGTGGTAACTTCTCTCTGTGTCCTCATGCTGTAGTAGAAGGAGAAAATTGGGGACTGTTTCTGTTTTCATAAGAGCTCTAATCCCATGATGCCTTTCCTCTTCATGAATTCCCCTTCTACCTTCCACTCAGGGTTAGGATTTCTATATATGAATTGCATGGCAACACATTCAACCCATAGTATAGCTAGTGCAATTTGTAAAATAAACAAATAGTTACATATAAAATACTATGAGGGGGCTGAGGAGATAGTTTTGCAGTCTAACTGCCTTTTGGCAAGCTCAAGGACCCAGGTTTGATCCCCAGTACCACATGACATGCTATCCCCATTCTGGGTGTGCCATTCCAGCCACTGAAACTGGGCATGGTAGCACATGTGTATAATATCAGCACTGGGGAGTCTGAGACAGGAGAACCCCTATGAGTCCAGGCTGTGTAGTGAGGACCTGTACCAAATACATAAATAAAAGATTAAAGTAATAATGATAATAATAATAATAAATACTACCAGGAATATTAACATTAATAGATTATAGAAAATTTACATTTATTGTTTCTAGGTATTTGAATTAGTAGTCAGTATTTTTACTTTTGCATATTTTCCTTAATTATCAAAATCTCTATTGAAAGCATGTATCATATTTTCAATTTACATGTCTATATACACTATCTATATACAACTAGTGTCCTGTTGATCTGTCTTCCTGGTCCTCCTTCTATCCATCTGTCCTCTTTTACATTCCTGAAGTATTACTGAAATGCAATGACAGGTATTACAGAAATATAATGGTTTGAAATGTGCTTGCAAAACTTTGAACAATTCTTCATAAATTTTAAACCCGAAGATATTTTCCTGACTACATCTGTAGATTTGCCTGCTTTGGCCTTTCCATGGCTTGGGAAACACTGTTGAGAATAACAAAGTACTTGATTTTTTTTTTTTTTTTTTTTTTTAAGGAGTCAGGTTCATTGACTGTTAAGAATGCTTTGATAATTTATCTTGCTTGTCAGGACAGAAGAATAGGGACTATTGATTACCTACTACTCTCTAGACACAGTTGTATGGCAAAAGATGACTTGAATAGCATGGATTATTTTCTCTAGAATCTCAACAAAAATGGAAGTGGCTCTCCTGAGAAGTTGTCATTCTAGAAACATCAACAGTAACATCACCTACTATCACAGAGCTAATAATAACCTAAAAAGAATAATAATAGTAAAAGAATCTTGGGTATCTTGTTATTTATAAAGAAATTTATGACCAGTAATTATGACAACTAGACTCAATCATGAAGCACCTAGTAGATTACCAACACATACTTCTGGGTGAGTCTATGGGTGTTTTTAGAGACAGCGAACTCAGGGAGACTCATCTTGATTAGGAGTAGTGCCAGCCAATAGGCACTCAGCCCAGGGGGAGTGAAAGGGGGAAAAAAAAAGGAGGTTGATCTGCATTGGAAAACCTCCATTCCTCCTCAACAGGAGTATATTTTACTTCTGCCCTTGCCTTAGACAACAGATTCCTTCAGCCTTTCAATATAGACTCATATAAGGGACTTTCCAAAGGGCTTCCAGGCCTTGAGGCTCAGATTGGCACTGCATTCTTGATCTCTCTTGTTCTGCAAGCTCCATCTTCTTAGAGTAAGCAGGTACTGGATCTCCTAGCTCTCTGGTCTCAGCTGGCCATTGTTAGATGGTGCGGATTGATTCTGTACCCCTATAATTCATGTATGTTTTTGATTATTTTCCTCTAGAAAACTTCAACCAGCACTCACTTCTAGCCATAACTCTTAAGAAATAGCGATCTTACTAGGTAGTGGTAGCTAGAACAAGCATTAGAGACCTAGTTTGCTAACAAAGATGCTGAGTTGGCAGGCTCTCCACCCTATTAAATGATGGAGTTAGCATGCAAGTCCAGTATTCCTGAAATGTTATTTCCACTACATACCCTGATACTCTCAATGGATGTCAAAATGTTTCTTTTCTTTATATTGTGATTCGGTCTTTATATTGTGATTCATGCAGTTTTTGCCCCCCCTCTGGAGTGAATAAACAAAAAAATATTTTGTAGGAGTTTTGGGTGTTACTATTATGATTAATCCTGTTGCTATTCCGCTCCTACTATGAAAGTAGAGAAAATGAAATATAGCCTACAATGACTTTAAAAATTTCCAGACCATATTCACTAAATTCATTAATATCTGAAGAGTCACATACTAAGCAGTCAAATTTGTACAACCTTGCTTTTCTCCCTCTGATCAAGTGTAAATGTTCTTGTAAGATTTCCCCCCTGTGTTATGTTTCTCTTGCTGTGACAAAATTTCTGAGATCGATTTAAAACAATGAAATGTTCAAAGTGTTGTGGCACATACCTAAAATCCTAGCCCTTGTGAGTCTGAGCCAGTAGGATCACCACGAGTTCCTGGTCAACTTGGGCTACATAGTAAGCTCAAGGCCAGTCAAACTCTATAGTAAGACCCTGTCTTAATAAAGACATAGTTATGTGGGCTCACAACTTCAGATATTTCAGTGCATGGTCACATGGCTCTGTTGTCCTTGGACCTTTAGCATGGCAGGACACTGTGACAGGAGTACAGTGGAGCAGCTATGTGGCAGGTAAAGAAAGCAAGAGCAAAGGGCCAGAGTCCCAGTGTCTTTCTCAAGGCCATTCCCCTTGCTGCCACTGGGCTCCACATCCTAAAGTTTCCATCCCCTACCAGTAGCCACACAGACTGATAACAAAGCCTTTAGCACATGGCCTTTTTCTGGACCTTAAAGATCAAAATCATAGCAAACAGAAACTTGACAGAATTGTGAATGTGGACCACTATGGTTGGGGTAGGTATAATGAGTAATACACCTATAGATACTAAGGCAACTTAAATGAAGTATTTAAACCTAAGCATCTCTCAATCTGTATAGAGAAATAGATTCTTATTTTTACCTCTAGAACTTATATAATTTCTGTACTCAATCAATTATAGGATACAAAAAGTTTTTTCCATAAAACTTTTTGTTCCCTAGGAAAGCACTTTTAGTTGCCAGATAAATCAGTGCCAGAAAAGACATATTTTACCAAAACATTTGTTTTATGGATTTTATGTTTACATACCCAGAAACATGATTACTTTTTCTTATTGGTATGAAAACAACTTTCTCGTTTAAAACAAATACACACCACACAGAAAATCTCTTTTAGCTGAGTTCTCATAAGAAAGTAATTGAGAATATTTCAAAGACAAAAGCAGTCATTTCCTCCACTAGTAGAAAGGCTGAAACTCAATGAAATACCAATATCATTATCAGAATGGAATGAGAATCCAACTCATCTAGGCTTCTGATTTTAATTAACTAACTTTCCTTCTTCCAAAAGTAATACAAATCAAAGGCACCAAGCTCGCTTGATGAAGAGATGGAAACTAATTCTGAATCATTAAAGAAAGCCAAGAGAAACTGCCTATGGACAATTGGCTTCATCTACGAGTGCATCTTTTTATGCCTGGAGTTTCACTGAACAGATGTTCCATTTTTCTCATTTCTCATATTTCATCTACTTGAAATATACTTTAAAAAAATTCAGGCAAAAAAATTTAAAATTTCATGAAAGATGATGGCTCAGGATGCTTTAGGTACCTTCCTGAAGTTTCTTCTTCAGGTTGATAATATAGTAGGAGTTTGTCCCTGAAAATAATTGGAAGCCCTGGATTCGTATGGCTAAAAAGAAGTCAGCCAAGCAAAGTAAGGGATGCGTTAGACTCAAGGAAAGACGGTGGTTTGCAGTCTAGTTAAGTTCTGAGGTATCTCATCTCCACTTTTCATATTGTATGTGGGGAAAATTCCTGACATCCACGTGAATGTGTTTTGTTAATTCCAAAGGTAAGGATTCAGACATATTTTCTCTTCACAGGACACAGCCAAAGGGATGTGAGTTCAGTAGCTTTCTTCTGCTTTTCTGCATCATGCAAAATGAGTGAAAGACAGAAATACAGGCATAGAGTGATGTGAGACATATAGTGATGCTCTTTATGAGAACAAGAACTGAGGCCATCATGGGACAAGCAGGGTGCGGGATGACACAGTTGTTTTCCTGTCCACTTCTTGTCATTCATTCAACTCTAACTAGTACTTCAAAATATTAAATTCCTAGAATTGCTGTTGGTAAGTGATGAAATCCAGCTCTTGTTGGCAGATTACACATACTGGCTGCTACTGCTACTTTTAGGCTGTTCTCTGGCAAAATGGAGCGTGTCAGCTGAACATCTGAGTGAACAGGGAAACAGTTCCTTTCTGCCACACCAGGGAGGGCATCATAATGGTATTAAAGAGTGCGTTCAACTGCATCGTGTTATGCAGGCAATATTTTAAAAACATATAACGAGCACTCCCAATTCTCCCAAGATGATAAGACAACAAAGTTGATGTAATAATGTATGTCTTCATTTAAGCAGGTTGGATAAATTTCCAAATATAAAGGCCATTTATGAGTGTCTCTTTTATTCACCCACTGCAATACTGTGCAGTGTATTACTTTATTTTTCTAAAGATGAAAAATAATGTCCTAATCTGCAAAATGGGAATATTAATAGCATCTGCCTTAGAGTATTAATTGTAATTAAGCACTTAAGAAGACATCTTGAATTGGAGTGTTCAAAAATGTTATTATTGGGGCTGGCAAGATAGCTCAACAGTCTAAAGCACCTTCAGGAAGTGGAAATCTTGGGGACTGTGGTTTGATCCCCAACACCACATGGAACACCTGCTGCACCTGGGCTGAGCCAGCCACAAAAACGTTATTATTTTAACATTTTGCTGTAGACTGAATATAAATTAATATGAGCTCTAATTAATATATTTATTTACTTTTGAGGATACATGAACTTGTATATATACACATATGCACACATACCAATGCATAATTTTTGCAGAGGAAGAATCTTTAGTGCTGTCTCTATTAACAACTTATTATAGTGAAATTCGAGTAATATAGAGAAGGCAGCTTCCAGGTTGTCTCAAGGGAAGCCAAAGATCAGTTAGAAAAGAGTTCTCCGCATCTCGGAGGAAGTTGAGTGAGGCCTTGGGACTCTCCTCTTCCTTTTTTGTATCAATCACTGCTCAAGTCAGAGGGGTCCCCAAGGACCTGCAGTGTGAGAGCTGGACAGATGGACACAAGTGTGTGCAGGGGCTGTTTTGTGACAACCAAGCATAAATCCTGTTCCAATAATGCACACACTTCCAGACCCCATTTTCTCCTGGCTATCAATTTTGTGAATATTGTTTGAAGATGATTGCTTTCAGGCTTTGTGTGTGGTGTGGGGATTAACTGGAAAATTCTAGATTTAAGAATCACCAGAAAGACACTCACTAGGAGCCTGGATCATTTCAGAGCTTTTGAAATATTGTCATCGAAGACTATATGCACTGACGTTTGAGGAGTTTTTCCCCCCCTGCAAAGTTTTCCTAATGTTTCATAATTAGCCCTCATAGACTTTTTCTGTGTCTCCTACCAAGTATGGTTTCCCCCTCTCATGCATTTCTTATTGAAAAATTTCTGTGGGCTGGTGAGGTGGCTCAGTGGTTTAAAGCGCCTGTTTAGGTAAGCTTAGGCAACTGTAGGGACCACAGTTCGATCTGAAGGAGAAGAAGAAGAAGAAGAAGAAGAAGAAGGAGGAGGA
>PVJA010054213.1:0-11663 GCA_004027025.1 Myocastor coypus
AGGAGTTGACGGGGGCGTTGGCAGCCAAGGCGAGGAAGGAGGACAGCCAGTGGGCTTGGTCTCCCGTGGGCAGCCTGCACAGCCCTGCCCCCGATGGGGACCTAGGCATGGTGGTGCAGGAAGGGACATAGCCCGAGGCCTCATGCACAAGGCTGCAGTGCTGTGCAGGGGGGCAGCTGGCATGCCCAGACATCCCAGTTCAGCCCCTGGCTTTATGCCACTCCAGGGGTGACATGTCAGAGCAGCCACTGAATTTTCTAGCTTCTGTGTGGTATTTGTCACCCGGAGGACAACCAGTGTTGCTCTGAGAATTAAAAGAGATTATATGAGCAAAACAGCTTCCAAAAATGCCAAGGACTAAGTGTCAGTTGTCACCAGTAACTCTAAAACAGAGCGCTACTTTATTGTGTTTTTGTTTTGTTTTTATATATTTGGTACAGGGTCTCACTACACAACTCAGATTCATAATAATCCTTGTGTCTCAGCCTCCTGGCACTGGGATCACAGGTGTGTGCCACCATGCCCGGACTCATCACGCCTAGGGGTGGGGCCAGCTCGGCTCATGGTGCTCGGGATCTAACTGCTGTCCCTGTGTTTGACTCAGCTTGCCTAAGCAGGCACTTCAGTCTGCCGGGCTATCTTGCCGGCCCCGAGAGCACTATTATAAAGTGGCAAAGTGCAAACAAAGAGACAAGGAATTGTATCTTCACCACTCAACAGCAAGCCTGACAGATTCAGTGAACAGGGCAAAGCTCTGGTGGCTCTAGCTGCAGGCTGGGGGTCCCTGTGCTTGCGGCTGGCTCACAAACACCATGGCACCTCGAATGCTCTGAGCGGAGTCCAAGCTGCCACGGTGCTGCCGCCAGTGTGCACACCTCAGCTTTTGCATTAAATGGGCCAAGGGGTGCCCAGTTACTGTGTAACTGCGCTGAGCGAATGCACGGAACAATGGCTCTGTCACAAAGTAAACCGTCACTGCTTGACCTCCAGCGTTTCTCCCTCAGCTACCCATGGGAAAACCGATGCTAGCTTATTGCAATAACATGAAAACATCCTTTGCCCACTGGCAGCTTCCGCCTGCAATGCCTAGGAGACACAGAATATAGAAATACGCGTCTTGGTCACATCGTACTCCTGTTGCCCCTGGACAAAACAATGTTGAAAACTCTACCACCAAAGCCTCCCACGTACAGTGCAGACTCGGTGCCTTCATAGGCCTGCCTCTGGCTCAGTGTCCAGGCTTCGTCACAGGATGAAGTTGTCAAAGTCACCCCCACGGAGCTCACTCAGTTCTTCATCAGGGACCAGAAAGGGCAGACTGCAGGCACTCTCCCTGGCAGATGACTGCAAGCGTAGACGGGACTACACATTTCATGCGACCTGGACCCAAACTCGGGCATAACCTCAGGTTCTTGTTGTCCAGGTCTGAGCACTCTCTGTCCTTGAATGCTACAGGCACAGGTCTGCAGGAGCCTTTCTGCCCCATCCCTTGTAGACGATGAGGACAGGTGCCGCGTCTGTCTCACGCGCACCCAGAGTGAAGCTGTTTAATGTGCGTCAGATTCCTGTCGCCTCGGCCTTCCTGCTCACTGAGGAAGTGCCGCTTGCCGTGCTGTGGCACTCCAACCTTAGTAAGTGTAACCTGATGGTCCTTTCACACACAGCTAGTGTTAGGCGCAAATCTAAGCCTCAACACAGCACCCCTGGCTGCGGTGGATTCAGGCCTTCCAGAGTGCTGCAGCGAGTCACAGGTGCCCCATTCCCACCCACGCAGGCCGTGGTAGACATCAACATCAGCGCTGCCCAGATCTCAGAGCTCAGGGGAGAGCACAGCGGGGCTGCTGGGGTGTACACTGGGCAGCCCATGGCACCTGGCTCCCAGCAGCATCCAGGTGGGGCTGTTGGGCTGCGTCAAGGGTGCGCTCCAGCCGCTCATGGGAAGAGACTTTCCTGATCTCTCTGGTATCAGGTCAGTTTTGGAGCAAGTCATTTCTAGGTGTGTAATCGATTCTCAATAACTCTTGCTATCTCTGTCACATCACCATAGAAGGGATGTCTTCCAAGGCCAGGGTATAGCACAGTCGAGGCCTGAGGCCCTGGGTTCAATTCCCAGCACACGCGCACACACACACACACACACACACACACACACACACGCAGAGTCTTCCATGTGGGGTAAATCCTAAATCACATATCAACTGTGTACTTGGGATAGCTTTGGGTACTCTTATAATGCACATGCACATAATGAAAATCACCACCCAGTGCTCTTGATAGTGTACTTTAAACATTTTAACATGTTACTCTTTTATAAATAAGAATATTCAGAGTTAGTATATTAGCAAGCAGATTTGTTTAAATTTCTAGATTCTGAGGAATATTATCAGTGCTTTTGTTAAGATAGAAATGCACGAGCCATATTAATTTTATAGACCATTAACCTTAAAAGTGATACATTAGTGTCATCAATTCAATAAAAGTGGGCAAGGGTGCTTCTTGTCCTCTCAGAGCGCGTAACCAATGCAGCTCCAAAGTGGCATACTTACGTTGGCATCTTTCCCAGCTAATTTACATAATTCCACTCGTTCTTTTGCAGCAGGCCAGTGGATCTGTAAAACATCACAAAGCCTGTCAGAATGTGGACTCCGCAGCACCCTGACACTCCCAGCGTGCTCCGGGGGGCGGGTGGAGCACACTGAGGAGGGTCCGCGAATTCCATGGAGCATCCTGTGGGAGCCCTCGGATTCACATATTTTCCAAAGCCAGCCTGAAAAGTCTCTAAAGAAAAGAAAGCTTAGGAGAAATCGTGGTTTTCACTCCTGAACCTCATGTCTCTGTGTCTGTGGTGCTGCCCACAGCTCAGTCTGGACTTTGTCCTGGGACAGGCTGTGTGGACGCTGCTCTGTGTGATCTTTAGTAATGGTGCTGCCCATGAGGCCTTGCCTTGCGGTCTGGAAACAGCGCTGTCACTTGCCTGAGCTGTCCCATGCGGCCAGCACTTGCAGGAACTTTGCTGAGGACACCTTAACAAGCTTGGAGGCAGGCATGCCTGCCACCTTGTTAAATATCCAAGAAACGCTGTCTTCTTTCAATTCTACGATGACCCTAGGACATGTCCCCGTTTATTCTCCTCATATCAGGTCTGGGAACGGAGTGCCATGTGAAATTGCACGTCAACTGCCCTAAAATTACTCAGAGGTAGGGCAGCTACACCCCGACTGGATTCTGAGTTCTGTCTCTTACAAGGGAGCTGCAAACCCCTGCCCAGCAAATGCTCCCAGGACAACTGGCTAAGGTCTGTGCAGCACCGCCCAGGTTGGTAGCTTTTCATTAGTGATGCTTCACAGTCTTGATTTTATCAGAAAGAGTTTGTTGCTGTTGTTTCCATCTGCTTTTGCAAAGCTTCAGAATTCTGGCAGGGACTGTCCTACAGACAAAGGTTCCAACAGTTCTTAGGCCATTACCTCAAGCTAGGAAGAGCCAGAAAGGCTCTGTGAGTGCTTGGCGGCAGTGAGAGATGCTCTGCTGGCCCCGGGGCTCCCAACGCACCCCGCGCAGTCCAGGCAGACCTTTACTGCACGTGTTACCAAGGTGAGCAGAAGATGCTTTAGTAAAGAAGAGCAAATAAACAAACCCTGAGCAGTGCACTGTGAGACTTGTTAGACTGCAATGAATGCAGGGTTGAGAAGGCACAGGCCACACGGTGCCAGCTTTCATGAGGCCGCAGGCTTCCCTATCTCGGCATCAAGAACACGGAAGGGGGCGCGACCAGCCCCTCTCACAGCTGAATGCCACACAGGCTGGAGGCTTCCTAAGAGAAGCAAGCTTGTGCCCTTGGAGACACAACAGTGTCCAGGGTCACCCGAGCTACACAGGCAGGATTGCTGGCGGTGAGTGATGGCCCTGCCTTCAGAGAGTCACTCATCTGCTCAGAGACAACTGGCCTCACCACGTAAGCTGGAACAGGAGCCTGTCGCCACATAGCCAGGAGGCACGCAGCGAAGGCTCCTTTTAGGGATCCACAGTTAGGTCAAGCAAAACAAAAAAAACGATCTCTCCCAACTACAGCTGTCTTCCGTCCTTTAGAATAAGGTAAAAACAACTAAAAGCAGGCATGTTTAGCATCCACAGGCAGAGCGACTCAAGAAAAAAAGATATTCTACCCAGGGGAGGGGTGAGCTGTCGGAAAGAGACAGCATGCTGGCCACTTGTGTTCTGGGCGGTAGGCTTGCAGGGTTTCCTTTCATTTTATGTGGCTTTGATTTGGGGCTTTTGACACAATCCTCCTCCTTCAGATCCCCAGAATAGAACAGGCCCGAGACACGAGTCTGTGCTATTTTCAAGAGATCAATGCACAATTTAAAACAAGGAATGGAAGATAGTAAACAGACGCTCTGAAATAGGTCATGCACCAGTCAGTAGGCAGCAGCCAGTTGGGGGCCCAGCATCGTGTAAACCAACATGGCTGTTTGCATCTGGCAGGAAATATTGATATCTTAAAAAAAGTTAAGTTTTTTTATTTGCTCTTAACAGCTGGTAGAAAAGCACTGGACAAGACATTCTGCTGTCCTTCAAAAGTAACATGCTGAATTTATGGAGTTGGTTTGTAATCATTAGTAGAAAATTACTGGGTGGGTGGGGTGCTTTTTCCTTCCTTTGAAAATAACATCTTGAATTTAAGGAGTTCTGGCTTACTCAAACTAAAGATACAAATTCACTTTTTCTCACTTTGGTTTATTTTATTTTAAATTATAGCTAAATACTTGCATAATAAAAGTTATCATCTTCACCAGGTCAAATATCCAATTAAGCAAGGTTAAGTATATTCACTGTGCGCAATGAATTCTCAAAAGCTTTTATCTTGTGAAGTGTAAAGGCTACTTACACTTTACTCTGGGCTATAACAATGATTTTGCAAAGGGCAACTTTATATCAATGGATAGAAAATAGTAACAAACACATTCCAATCAGATAAATGGGTTTAATCCTTCACTTATTTTTTTGATCTCCAATTTACAGTAATATTTCCTTGGATCATTTCAATATGTCAACTTCTGTTCTTTCGAGTATTAATAATCAGCTATAATATTGCATCACATTTCAGAAATAAATCTAGGGCAGATAGTCATAGCTTTGCTCGAATGACTTTGCTTCCTGGTATTGATCCTATAGCAACAAAACAAACAAACAAACAAACAAACAAAAAACCCCAAAAAAACAAAGGAAAACACAAACACTGAACTCGCTCCTGTTGAATAAGTGAGCAGGACAGATAGATGCACAGACCATCCAGCACCTACCTCATGCCGGGTACTGAGGGGTCCAGTTACGAGGTGCCTGATGCTCCCACACCTGGGTTTCTCAGTATTCCTGATGGCCCTACCTGAAGATACTGCTTAAGAAGGACCAAATATGAAAGCAACTCGGGTACCCTTGGTGATTCTCAGTGACGATTGCTCAGTTGCCACAGACTGCAGAGTACTGAGGCTGGCAGCCAGGTGCTGTCCTCTACATCTGGACCGTGGCTGTGTCTCCAGAGGCCACCAAGAGAAATGTCACCCCACCAAGGATCGAGAAGTATTTACCAGCCATGCTGGCCCCTGCTTCAGTGTCCTCGTCTGTTACCTCATCCAGTTGAGATTCACAGTTTCAACCCTAATTCTGGGCTACAGATTGGACCCTGAGGTTGCACTTGCACCTTCCCTCCCTCTCTGCAATGCACTAATTCTAAGTGATGTTTGATTTTTAATTGTACATGTTGAGTTATTCTCAAGCCACACGTGGGTTGTGCCATCCTACTCAGTAACAATAAATTATCAACGTCTGTGAACTGACTTTCTTGAGATGGGGCTTCACTCTATAGTTTAGGCTGGCCTCGAGCTCATGGTATAACCCAGCATGGCCACGAACTTGTGGTGACCCTCCTGTCTCAGCCTCCCCAGTGCTAGAATTATGGATGTGCACAGTACCCAACTGGAGAATTAAATTTTGATTAGCAGGTAAACATTTTGCACAGGTGCCAAAGGGCTGTTATTTTGTTGGATTCCAGAACTCACTTTAAACACATCTAATCTGTTCACGTAAAAGATTTCTCCAAAATCCTGCATCTTTCGTTGCATGGCTAGAAACTGAGAAAACTAGAAGCTGCATAGCCCGTGTGTGTCGTGCCTTGGGGGTTGTACATAAGACCACAAAGCTTGCGTTCTCTAAAGTACTGCTCAAGTTTTCAAAGTAAAGATTCATTGATATTACGTAGTGGCTTACTTAAAACAACACTGTAAGAATTAGGAATTATGAACAGAAATACACCCAGCAGCAACAGCCTACAAGACATTTGACTGCCTTCCAGACTCTAAATCTTACTTGGAAAAAATAATGCCATTGTACTCATGCCAATATTTAAGATGTAATTTCAGTTGTGATTTAGGGTGGAATTTTCTTTTATTTGTTGCCTAGTCATTAGAATCAAAGATATATTTTTAAAAAAAATACTGCTTTGATTCTTAATTAGTAAAAAATTTAATTTTCCTTAATTCAGTATGAATATGAAATGGAGAAAGATAAAAAGTGCTGGCGTGTAGACTTACATTGAGTCTAACTGCGTGTATGTTTACAAAAACTTGGCAAAAATACATTCAATCAACAGTTCCACGCTCCAGTACTCTTTTGAAATGACGTGTAAAATATGCTAGACACACACACACACACACACACACACACACACACGCCATATTACTGCAAGATCTAGATGACTGGCAATAGATGACTGGGTGTAGCAAACGGCATGCTTACAGAGCCCAGTGCTCCTTGGCCATTAAGAATAAGTTCCAGTCATCTGCAGGAGAACAGGTGGGGCTTGGGACCATGCTGCTGGGTGAAGGTGGGCTGGAGCGCAGCTTGTCCTGCAGAACGAGCCGAAGTAGGAGGAGATCAGCGTTCAGAGAGCGGACACAGCAGGGACTGGGGCGGCTCAGAGCCACAAAGGGCGAAGGCCTCACGGGAGGCACAGACGGGGAGGGAGGAGGATCAAGATTGGCAGAAGGCTGTATATGCACGGGGGCACCTCAGCCTAGTGCCCCACAGCCACCTTCTCCCAGCTAGCTGTGCGCAGAGCGTGTGCGGTGGGCCACAGCCGGAAGGGTTGAGTTCAGCCTGCTCTTAACCACCCAGGAGAAAAGCTGAGCCACAAGGCACAGCAAATAAAGCCAGGTGACTGACTATGCTGAGCTGTCAAAGGCTCAAGTCAAGAGCTTTCCACGCTGCCAGTGCCGCCAATAACCCACTTCTCTTATGGTGTACTGGACTATACACACGACTACTTTCCGTTAGGTCAATGAGAAGAAATATTTGCATCAATAGTGATGAGAAAAATTATCAAGCATGCATCCTGTACTCTGAATCACTACTGCAAAGACAACACTATGCATTATATTAATTATTGTGGCTGTCCTACTGACATGTTTTGAAACTGTCTCATTTTTATTTCTTATTAAAAGTCATTAAATCAATCATTCAGTCAAGGAAGCCTGAGAGGCTTGCAGAGGGGAGCGAGGAGGCAGCGTGGTCTGCGCAGCATCCACCCACACCAGTGTCCCGGGGCTCTTTCTAGGGTCTGGCTACTCCCGGTGTGTGGAGAAGCCTGAGTGAGTCAGAGATCACACTGGGTGCTGAGGCAGACAGCGCCGCTCCTCCAGCCGGGCCTCAGGCCGGCACTGGACGCTCTGCGTGGCACGCGCATCAGCTCCTCTCCCATGCCAGGGCTCTGTGTGGCACCAGGGGCACACGGGACACCACATGATTTGATGGCTCTCATATGGTCGTTCACGGATAGTTTTCTTTCACTTCACAAAATGTCATATCAAAGGGACTGGAGAGATAGCTCCGTGGCACAAGTGCAAGGTTGTGAGTTCAAACCCCAGTCTTGAAAAAAAGAAAAAAAAAAAAAAAAAAAAAGGTAGTATCAGAAGCTGAGAAGTTCCTTGAATAATTTCACTATGAAAACTTGTCTCCTTATGAACTACTCCTGAAGCACTCCCTTAGAGGACTGACTCTTAACTAACCTCACTTGGTGCCCCAGGCGAAGAGCTGCCAGTTCCTGCTGTGGGCAGAGGTCTGGGGGTACTGGTGGTGCCTGCCTGGGACAGCAGGTGCAAGGACCACCCTGTCCCAAGGCAAGTGTGGAACAGAGTCTCTCTGCTTCATTAGCAGATCTAGACAGGGCCTGGGCTACCACCCAGCAGCCAGGGCCTGCCAGCTGGTTTTAGTCTGAGGGACAAATTTAATAGATCGGTGATGGGGCACAGTGCTGGCAGAGACAGAATTAAGTGAACGCTAAAATGTCACTTTGGACATAATAAGGAATGCTCACCATCCTCAAGCAAGCAGAGGCCAGGATTTGCTTCCGTCATGTGCCAGTGCGACGGTTTCCACGCATTTATTGGCCTTTAAAGTATTTCACAGTTGATGGTTTCCAAAAAGGTTTTTTGTACTAGACGTGAAGGCCTAAATAGCAATATAGCTGAACATGCTTCCTTTAGAGTCATGCAATGTACATTTCCAGCACAAAAAGACAGTTGTAATAATGAAAATTCCCTCTAGTTCCGCCTTATATCTGTCCATGTGTCATCAAGATATATTTTCAACACATTTAAGAGATTTAATCACACTTTTGCTGCATGGATTTAAACATACAAGCTTTCATTGGGTCGCCTTCCATTGATATTTGCTTCTCTTTATCAAAACTTCAGAATGACACTTGGGATATTTCTTTGGAAGAACTCCAATTCAAGGAAAAAATGTAAGAAGAACTTACAAATAAAAGTTACCACCATGAATTATTCTTCTGTTCTTACTTTACAAACATCTTAATCGTTTTCATTCACAATTTATACAAATTGTTGCACTTATCCTCAGTGTGGTAAAAACGCCCCACCCTGTATCTTTAGTCACCCGGTGCCTGGCGAGTTCCAGAGACTTCCGGGTCAAGATAAGGCTCGGCGCTGCTGGAGGAAGCGCAGCTCGCTCTGAGCCTTTCATCCGCGAGGCCGAAGGAGTTCAGTGGCCCCTGCTGTCCACACAAGGTCAGCCTCTGCCTTCTGGCTCAGTCAGGGTGACCAGGGCCGTTGGGTGGGACCAGAGGGAGCTGCAGCTGGTTCATAAACACTAATTAAAGAAGATGCGCCCCACACCCCCCAGAGAGGACGTCTCCCTCGCAGGACAGCATGCCAGCGCTGGGGGCTGAGGAAGTGAACAGTGCAGCTGGAACCCCACGGCTGGGGCAGAGCAGGCAAAGGTGGGAGCACCTGCAGGGCAGCGGGAGGAGGAGAGCAGGAGAGGGCGCCTGGGACACCGCTGGGAAGGGGGCAGTGTCCAGCATTTGTGGAATGCCGTGGTCACCAGAGCAGGACGAGGCTCACATCTCCCTGCTACCCTTGTGTTTGAGATTTACGTGAAGCTTTCCAGGGAAGTGTCCTGCCAGGCAGATACGGAGCTGCAGGGGGGTCTAGCCCTGGCCCTGCATGCACTACTCTCAAAGGCCCGGATGTGCTGTGGGGGGCTAGGCGGGCTGGGGTGGGGGAGGTGTGCTGAGGGCGGCAGCTCGCTGCTCAGCTCTGCTGGGCTGGCCCAGGACCCTCTAGCACCCAGGGGTCCACCGCCGGCCACCCACCCGGTCTTCCGCTCCCCATGTGCTCCTTGAATCCCACTGGCCTCTTCTCTTTGGTAAGAAATTCAGCTTGAGATCTCGTTCGGATGGGGCTGTCCACAGATGTGTGAGGGACTTAGTCACGCGAGTCCCTCTATGCGACTCAGCCCGCAGCTCAGGAGTTGGGCTTCACATCCAGCTGAACCCCTGCCCTGTGTGTACCCAGCGGATTCACAGCCGGGTGTATGGGGCCCTGTGGGACCACCACTGTCGACAGAGGGGTCTCGTTGCATCCAGAGGACCCCTCACTTAGCTCCAGCGATTCCTTCCTGCCCATGTCTGTCCGTGCCACGTGCTTCGCTGGGGACCCTCCTGACTAGTGTCCCGGCAGTGCCACCACTTAGCAGCATGTGATGTATGTGATGTGTCCCCTCCCCATTCCTCTCCAAGGGTCCCTTTCCTCTCATACTGGAGGCCACCAACGAGTCACCGCCCAGCCTATTTTTTTTTTTTTTTTTTCTCCACTGTATTCCCAAGCCCCAAAGGAAAGGATGCCTAGACTGCAGTGCAGCTACAGGAAACTGTGTGTGTGTATGTGTGTGTTTGTGTGTGTGTGTGTGTGTGTGTGTGTTCGTGTGCATTAGAAAGAAAGGGTATTATATTATAATGTGCACGTCGCAACCAGTTCTAAAAAGTCCTCCAGCAGTTACCAGCATGACGTTCTTGTCCAGTGACGTTCTTGTCCAGTGGCCGTCATGGCCAGTGGCCAGCACCGCTAAGGTACACCGCTCTCTGTCTGTGTTAGACTCTGCACGTAGTGACCTCTGATTTCCAGAGTAAGGCCATACCATCTTCCAGTCCCCTGGCTGCAGGCACGCTCAGTGAGGACTCACTGCACAGTTATCTCTCCCTGAGAAAGCTTCGCCTGGTGCCCGAGAGCCGGGGACAGAGGAGTTCTGGTTGGGTGCTGGCGGGAGCCCCTGGGAGAAGTGGCCTGATGGTCCCCACAGTGACCAGGCTGGGCTAAGGACCTGGCCCTGCACGGACATCTCTAGGCTGCGAGATCAGATGTGCCCACCTGAGGCTCGTCACCGTGACACTAGGAAGGCGCCCTGTACCACGGCTCAGTTCCCGAGATGGATTCAAACGTTCATACTTTCTTATTCTTACATACTGAAGGAGAAGTTGAAATTTAATTTTAGTGAGAGAATTAGTCACTGCCGTTCTTTTCTCCAGGAATACCAGGCCCTCAGGGTAAGCCTTAGAGGCCGAGCCGCAGAGGAAGCTAGTATGAGGACGAGGGCGCTTGAGGCTGCTTAGACTCGCTGTGTCCTTGTTGTGATTTGCCGGATCTGTTTGCAGTGCTGGTGGGCCAGCCCTGGCCTTGCACGTTCTGGAAGGCTGCTGTCTCCACAGGCACACGCACTCACCATGTGTCCTCATTTCTAAGTCCACAGGAAGGTGTCTTTAAACACAGTGCCCATTTAGTGCCTTTTACATTTGCATCAAGATCAAATGTGAAATTGCTTTAAACAGGCATTACACTCATTTTGCCTTTAACTTTGTATGTAGAGGGTTAGCTAATATTTTGGAGAGGTCTAGATAAACTCTTTGCTTTTGATTGCTTACACAGAAATTCTTTCAACAATTAACATATATTTAATTATGACAAATATGGGTTCCAAGAGGCAGTAGTTTGCATTAATTGAATAAAAATAAAGATAATTAAGTATTATTAGAAATACATGCTAGGCTGGGTATGGTGGTGCACTCCTGTAGTCCCAGCACTTGGGAGGCTGAGGCAGGAGGATCGGTGGGAGTTCGAGACGAGCCTGGGCTACAAAAGTGAGCTCAAGGCCAGCCTGAACTGCATGGTAAGACTCAAAAAGAGAACAAAAAAAAAAAAAAAAAAAAAAAAAAAAAAAAAAAAAAAAAAAAAAAAAAAAAAAAAAAAAAAAAAAAAAAAAAAAAAAAAAAAAAAAAAAAAAAAAAAAAAAAAAAAAAAAAAAAAAAAAAAAAA
>PVJA010054214.1:0-11665 GCA_004027025.1 Myocastor coypus
TTTTTTTTTTTTTTTTTTTTTTTTTTTTTTTTTTTTTTTTTTTTTTTTTTTTTTTTTTTTTTTTTTTTTTTTTTTTTTTTTTTTTTTTTTTTTTTTTTTTTTTTTTTTTTTTTTTTTTTTTTTTTTTTTTTTTTTTTTTTTTTTGTCTTTTTGAGACAGGGTCTCACTATGCAGTTGAGGCTGGCCTTGAGCTCACTTTGATAGCCCAGGCTGGTCTCGAACTCACACCGATCCTCCTGCCTCAGCCTCCCGAGTGCTGGGATTACAGGCGTGTGCCACCATGCCCGGCTCTATGTTCCAATTTTTATATGAACAAAAGACAAGAAAAGATGTCCAGAGGTAGCAGCTATCTACTGTACCAATATTTTCTGTTTCAGCCTCCTGACTGTCCAACCTACTCTGAATTGTGGGTATCTGACATACACAGGCTGCCTTCTACGTTACTGTGGGGTTTAACCAACAAGAAATACCAGGAGGCAATACAGTGGCAAGAGACTAGAGTTAGACTATTCCCCCCTAGCTTTTTCCTAGATGGGCCACCTTCCTTATTCTATTAAAGATAACAGGTCCCTTAGGATCCTTCCTTATAATTATTCTTTTGTGGTTCTAATAACCTTTCTCTTACTTAGCCTTTAGGCCTAGGATTAGTAATGGTTCCCACTGTTATAAGCCCTGAGGTACATCGTGCCTTATTGGCTTTCCTTAATCCCACCCATAGCCTTTGGAAATAGTTATTTTTAATTAAACTTCCCTCAATTATCCTATTACAATGTGCTACTTCTTGCTAGAGCCTGACAACACATCCTATTTGTGCGGATATTAAAATATTTATAATAGTACCAGCAACCACTCTTTATTCCCTTAACCTATTTTATTATTTGTCCCCCTCTAGTAAATACATATTGATTAAACTAATATTTTAATGGAGCTAGACTATTGGGGGCTTGAATTCTTTATCTCTTTCTAGAAGATGGATTTTGAGTAAGTTACTTAACTATCTCATAGGCTATTACAGTAATTGAATGTGCAGCTAAAAACTTTGAATAATATGGTTGTGGTTTATATGTAGATATTTCCCCAAAAGTCTCATGTGCTCATAGGCAGGACTTTAGGGAGACACTCAATGTTGGGGACATGGGAGTTTATAGTTAAATGTCATGTTGGGAAGTGGATCAGTGTAGGCAAGGCCTGGAAGGGGATATTGCCCTCCCCCTCCCCCCTCAGCCTCCTGTCCACAGCGCCCTATCTTCCTCCCTCCTCTGCCTTGCCACCCAGCCAACAATGGACTGAGACTGTTACTTACTGAGACTGTTAGTGAGTGAAAATAAACCTGTCCTCCTCTAAGTTGCTGGGTTTTGGTACTAGATCTCAACAATGAACGAGTAACTAAGACATTAACAACAAAGAATTCTAAGTGACTTTCTTACTTGAAACATTTGCTAACACATGATAAAATACACATTCATTATCTGCAGTTCACTCAAATACTACTCTTAAAAGTTAAAGACTTGATCTCACTCACTGCCAAATCCCTGGTTTATAGAAGACCACTGTTACACAGAACTTTCTATAATCATGAAAATACTAAGTATCTGCATCATCTAACACAGTAGTCACCAGCCACAAGTAGACACTGAATATTTGAAATGTAGTAACACTACTGAGAGATTGAGTTTTAATTTTTTATTTCACTTTAATTAAATAGCTATGCATGACTAGTGCTACCAAATTGGACAGTACAGACATTGCCTGGCAATAAATTTGTGCTAAACAAATGAGTATCTACCAGGCCGAGGAGATAGTGCATGGGGCATAAGCATATACCCGACAAGCACAAGGTCCTAAGTTTGAGTCCGGGACAAAAAAAAATTAAAAACAAACTAGGCATTGTGCCAGTGGTTCAAATAAGTAACAACCAACCATTGTTGAATGCTAGATATTTTCCTGGGCATGGTGCTAATTACTATATACACAATGTTATGGTTTATGTCTAGTTGTCCCCCCAAAGCCTCATGTAGTCATTGGGTGGGGACTTCTATAGATTGAGACTTGACTCATGAGTCACTGGGACTATGTGTTTTAGTACTGATGGGATTATTGGTCTGCGTAAAGGTGAGACTATGGGTGTGGTCTAGGGTGGATATCCTATGGCGGAGAGCCTGAATGTAATATAAAGAGTGATAGAGAGACAGACTAGAGCTGTTGCTGTGGCTCTCTGCTGCCGTGTTTGGTTGGCTGCCTCTGCTGCCATTTTGTTGCTGTTCTGCCGCCATGAACTGAATGCTCTCTGCCCTGTTCCACTCAGCTTTGGGCCAGCTGAATACGGACTGAAACCTCCATGAACTGTGAGCTAAATAAACCTTTCCTTCCTTCATTTTGAGTGTCGGGTATTTGTCCCAGCAACGAGTAAAAAGTAACTAAGACACACCTTATCTCATGCAAACCTTCCAAACAAATTAGAAAGATCTCACTTTTCCACTTATTTAGATGAGAGCAGGGAAACACAAAGGAGTTTGTCTTGGCCTGTATATAGATAGTGTAAAGATAGAACCCTTAGGTAGAGTTTGGGAGCCAGATTCTTTTAAGAAGTAAAAAGGAAACAGTCTATGCATTGCAACAAACAGCTGAACTGACAGCCTGTGACCTGATCCCTGCTTCTGTGTGGCTGACACTGACCCACCTATACTGCTCTGTATTCCCTGTTCACTCTGGAAATTATGTCTATTAGACCCAGCCCCCTATGAGCAAGTTCAATAACCAACCCAGTAGTTATTTTTAGAAGAGATGGAGATGCAACCCTTCACCCCACACAATAGGATCCCTACAATCAGCGATGCCTCAACTCTGGGTACACCCTGTCCTCCACGGTGGCTTTGTACACTTGCAAAACTTGTTGTCTTCTTGCAATAAGTTTCCGATTTATACTGGTCTTTTCTTCTGTCTCATCTTCCTCTTTCTATGTCAGAGAGAGACAGACAAGTCCAAGAAGGGTGAGTATGGGAACCCCTAGACCAGACTCACCAGACACAATGCTTGCCACCACTGACCACTGTGAGTACCCTGAACTACTGTTTGCCAATCTCTTGATTTTAAAGCAACAGTCTTTATTCCAGGAAATGGGAATATTTTCTGAGGCTCTTCCTTGCCTGTGGCAGATCCAGCTCTCTTAATACCTAACTTCCTATAGACCTTCTAACATTCCCAAAGATAAACTCCTTGAGTGCAAGATCCACATCTTATTCCCACCTCTAAAATTGAAACTGCCTGAGGAATTCCTCAGTAAATAAATGTTGGTTGAAAGAACAGAGAACAAATGGATGCTCAGCTTTAATGCTTCCCCTTATGACAGACCTTTGAAAATACGTATTAGCAGTACCAAATAGGAAAGCCCTTGGTGCTTTGCAGGTTGTGGGTTTTTGTCCCAAATGACTGCCACTGTGTAAGTGCACGTCAATAGGTTAATAATAAAGCAGGTCCCAGTAAAATTTTGTGATCATCGGAATTCAAATTTCACAAAATTCTCACATCGCGAAATACCGTTCTTATAATATATTAAATGCTGGCCTAGACAGGCTAACTGACCTAGAATGAAAATCAATGAAAACGGCAATAAAATTGTATAGTGAACATTCTGGCGAAAGGCAGAGGGCGGCGCAGAAGGTAGCTCGCTACTGCTTCTTAAAGATACACATTTTTATGTTTCCTTGGGTATCCCCATAGCTTTCTTATCCCCGTTACCATGCTAAATAAAATTTATGTTTAAACAGAATTTGGAAGACCGAAATACATTTAGAACTCAAGAAAACAGCTTTTCAGTGCAGCGTTTACACTCATAGAGCCATTTCATTCCATGAATCAGCCACCGTGCGCCCACCTGTCGCCATAAAACGCTGGCTTCTGGTCCCCTCGCGCGAGGGCCGTGCTTCCGGCCCCCGTGACTTGGGGGCGACCCCTGCTTTTCCTTCGCCGCCCGTCAGCAGGCGCCGCCTGTCGTCCCCCACCCCCGCCACAGCCAGCTTCGGGGCTGCAGCCGCGCCGCAGCTCGCGGGTCACATGTCCTGCCGGAGCGGGGCTCTGCGCCGCCCGGGAGGAGTCTTCGGGCGCACCCGAAGCCGCCGCGCCCCCTATCGCGCCGCAGCCTCCGGCCTGGGCGGCGCCCGTCGAAGAGCCAGCGGGCCGGGCGAGCGCACGGGGCCGGGAAGGCCGCCCGCCGCAGCCGGTAGGTCCTCGCGGCGCGCGCGGCCCTGCGGGTGCCGGCCGCTTCCTGCGGGGACTGCGGGCACCGCCGCCGCACGGCTGCTTCCCCTTCCCTGCCCTCGCCGCGCCGGCCGCACCGCGGCCACTAGAGTGCCACAGCCTGGGCGCGACCCTCAGGGCCGCCCGCGCAATGGCCGCCCGCGCAGGGACCCCGGCGGGCCGTGCGCCCACCGGCCCGGTAGCATGCGCGGAAGCGCGGCTCCGCGTCCGGGGAGGGGCCGGGCGGTCCTCAGCATCCCTCCCCGCTCCCTGGAACGCGGACGGTGGGAGCCGGCGAGGAGATGGCGACGGTCAGTGTGGGGGAGGCTTCAGGTGGAGAAACTGAGGCCTGAGCACGGCGGCCACTGCCCAAGGTCAGCGGCAGGCGCCAAGCGCCCCGCGCCGGGCTCCGGCTCGCCCCTGAGTTCCTCCTCCAGGAGCGGGAGTGCGGAGCTCCTGGGCGTGCCCAGCCTGGGGCCCGGCCTTGGCCTGGACCCCGCCAGTGCCGCACTGCGCCCGCCGCGCCCACGGCTCGAGCCCCGGGGTCTGGTGCCCTGCCCGTGCCCTTCCGCGGGACTGCGCGCGGGGCGGCTCCGGATGAACTCAGCGGGCGGCCCGGGCAAGCTCGCAGGTGTGCGCGAGCGGGAGGCGCATGCTTCCCCAGGAGGCCGGGAGCTGGTGAGGGAGCTGCTGCGGGAGGGGGCGGCCGGGGGACTGCGCGAGATGCTCTAGCGAGAAGACAGCACGGAGAGAACCGTTAGAAATTTCGTGGCATAAATTTGGAGTAGAATATTCAGGAAGCAGAAAAAAATGTAAAATAGACATCTTGCAACAATATGTAATGTATTATTATAAAGCTACTAACCTGTTTTGGAATTATTTCGTTGCCATTTTATCCTCTTTTATCGTTAAAATGGATAAATATCTAGTAAAAGCCTCCAATTTAAGAAGGAAAAAAAAAAGACATCTTAAAACTTCATTTTCTAGATATTGAGATTTTCTTGATATTTTCTTAAATTGCTCAATACCTACAGTTGAAGTCTTCAATCAGTAATATGGACAGAAAATCTTGTCTTAATTTGCATGTCTTTAATTACTCCTAGGAATCCATATCTTCTTTTTACATTAGATGTTTACATTTGCATGAAAGAATTAACTTAATTCTTTTGCCCAGTTTTTAATTGTATCTTTCTGTTACTGATTTTTAAACCCACTGTACAATTAAGGTAATAATTATGTCATAAGGTGCCAAGAAGAGCCTTCCTGGTAGTTTTCACTACTTTTAATTCCCAATGATTGTTTCAATACTTTTGATTATTTTTAAATTGCGATGGTGGTTGTGGGTATGTGAATTTGATAAATCTCGTTGAAATATACAAGTATGCATTGCATTTTGTTGCATGTAAGGTAGACATCAGTAAAGTTGAATTTTTTAAAAGTCAAGATAGTTAAGATGCTATTCTCAAATACACTTAATCAGGTATTAAAATCTTATAAAGCTTTAGTGATTAAAAATATGTACACAGAGTTGCAAAATCCACAAATATGTGTGTGCATATATATATACGTATATATATACGTATATATATATATATATATATATATAGTCATCTTTCCATCATAACTGTAACAATTTGGGATTTTTGTTTTAAAAAGGGGGAGGGGTGCTTGGGCTCCCTGCTTGTCACATTCACCATCCCAGTATCTGACACAAGACTATTTGTTGAAACGAATGCTTAGTAACAATCATAAACCTAATACATATTTTTGCAGAAATTTACAAGGCAAGACAGGAAACCTCCATCTTCCATATGCTTTATCTCTCCATTATCGAATTATACTTAAAACATTAAAAAATAAATTGGTTACAGGGTCCTGGCGGGATGGCTCAGTGGTCTAAAGCGTCTGCTTGGGAAAGCTTCGGTGGCTTCAGGGACTGTGGTTCGATCCCTGGCACCACATGCTGCGCCAGCCCTGCCCTCGGAGCGGGCTGAGCCGGCCATAAAAATGAGTGAATAAACAAATAAAAGTTCTGAAACAAGAAAAAATAAATAAGTAAGTAAGTAAATAAATAAATAAATAAATTAGTTACAGTCACATATTTCCAGTTTGCACTGATATAGCTTGCAGTTTTCCATAGAGACTTTCTTCAGTCTGTTTGGATTACTCGCAACAGTTTACCAAAAATTGGGTGAGTTTTTCAGCATAAATATTTATTTCTCACACTTCTGGAAGCTGGTAATTCAAGGTCGGGATGCTGGCAAGGTTAGGCTCTGGTGAAATCCTCTTCTTGGTTTCTGGCCAACAGGCAGGTTACCTTCTGTGCCCTCACAGGAAGTATGGCATAAAGAAGTGAGCCGTCTTCTGTTTCTTCCTAGAAGGGCAGGAGTCCTGCTATGAGGAAATCGCTCCCATGGCTTAATTACATTCCCAAAGTACCACATCTGAATATCCTAGCCTTGTGGATTAGGGCTTAATGGAGGAGTTTTGGAGGGACGGAGGGACACAGTGAGTCTACAGAAAAGACCTAAGCTATGCTCTCCTTTTCCTTTTCTTACTCCTCCTCCTCCTTCTGACAGTATATTTAAAACTTTTCCTTTCTTTTTTAATGTTCTTAGCATACCCTTGGAATATCATCTAAAAATCTGTTTCCTGTTCCTAGACCGTTGCTTACCTGCATGAGGTTGCCTTTTCCTCTTTTCTCCTCTTCCCTTTCCATTCTTCCTCCTTTCTTTCCCTGTTCCTCTCCAGATTCCCCTTTTCATCTTTCTCCCTTTTACTATTACAGACAAAACTGAGTGAACATTCCTTGTCCATTTTTAGTAGTCTGTGCTGGAATATTCTACAAGTTATATTTTTAGAAGTACAATTGCTATGACAAAGGAGATACTAAAAATTTATTGGATGCAGAGGGCGCATACCTGTAATGCCAGCATTTGGAGGCTGAGGCAGGAGGATTGCCTCAAGCTCAAGGCCAGCCTGGGCTACCTAGTGAGATGCTGTCTCAAAAAAAAGTACATAAGTACTGCCCAAATGTTATCTCTGAAGACTGTACCAATTTTTATGATGACATTTATAACTGTACCATTCCCTCTTGAAGTAAATTGAAAGTATTATAAATATAGGGGTCAATTTTGGAAAAAGCCACTTTCTCCTTTTGAGTCATTCAGATAGTAAAACATATTGATAGGGGCCAGGGAGATAGCTCAGGCACAAGTGCCTGCCTGGCAAGTGCAAGGTCATGAGTTTGAACCCCGGTCCCGCCAAAAAAAAAAAGAAAATGTATTGTTCCCATGCTTGGAATACACAATGATTATATTCTTCGTGGAGACATGGCACATGTACAGAACACATCTTAATCTCTTATTCTTCCCTCCTTCTCTGGGTTCCCTTCCCTTCTGCACAAGATCTATTTTATATTATTTCCCTTTTCTTTGAGTTTTTATGTGTAGTTTGAATTTCTTATGTCAGAGAAACAATACAATACTTAAACTTGTACATCTCAGTTACTTCATTTCACAATATGGGCTCAGGTGTATCTGTCTTCCTACTAATGAGTTGTGGGGTTTCTGTTTTACTTTGTTTTGTTTTGGAGACAAGATCTTGTTAGGTAGTGCAGGCTGCTCTTGAACTTTCTGGTATAGCCCATGCTGGCCTTGGACTCATGGCTTCTTCCTGCCTCAGCTGGAATTATAGGCAGGAACCATCGTGCCTGGCCAAATGAGTTTTGTTTTGTTTTGTTTTTTCAGGAGTGGGGATTGAACTCAGGCCCTTTCGCTTGCCAGGCAAGCGCCTATTCTACTGAGATATTTTCCCAGCCCTCCAAATGAGTTTTTTAAAATCTTCTTTAGTAGAATTTTGTAGTATACAGGCATATTCTGCCTATTTCTTAAATTTATTTCAGGTATGTTAGTTGAATATTTTTCCATTTTGACTGAGGTCTTTTATTCTATTAATTTTTGATTAAGCTGGTGAAAGTATTTTATGCACAGTATAAATATAAATTGTGTGTGCCTATAATCAGAGATAACCAAAGCCATTATATGTATATCTTATATTCTAATTCTGTTACGTATGGCATCCCAATCATTTTTTACTATTTCTAATAGTTTTTCAGCTGGTCTTCCTGAGACACTTCGCAGAGATAGCAGTGTATATTGGCTAAGAACATAGCTAAGAATCAGCTTCTGTAGGTTCAAGTTCTAACACACCACCTGAAAAAGACTTTGTTATCCTTCAGTACAAATTAATGGTTCCAAGGGCTTTTCAGCTATAAAATGAGCTTAATAATTTCTCACAGACTTTATGAGGATCAGTGAGGTATTTGGAACAATGCCTGGCATGTAAGTACTCAGAAAAATATGTAGTATGGAGATAATAAATGGAAGTTACAAATAGAAGATGCAGTCAGAACCTACAGTCTTCAACCCAGCTGCCCAGGAGAATGGTTTTATCATTCTTGAAGGATGGTGGACTGGGGAACATACGTTCTTAAGTGCTTGTGGGCTGACACCTAGCCAGGGGTTCTGTCTCTCATCTCCCTGTGGCCCCTTTAGCCTTTCAGGACCTGCACTAGAGTATACTGTGAATATCACTGCATTTGTTCACATTCCTTTCAGTGTCTTTGTTCTGTATTAACTGTCTCAAGCCGGATACCTTGGGAAGTTTAAGAAATGATTAGATATCAGAGTGCACTTAGAAAGCATAAATCAGAACTCAATAAAAATCGTTCCTCAGAATTGGGAATATAAGGGCCAGCGAGCTAGCTCATTGGACTGAACGCCTGCTTAGGAAAGCACAGGGACAGGGTTCCATCCCCGGCACCACGTGCCCTGCTGTTCCCACCTCAGGGCACACTCACTTGGCCACTGAGTTGGGGTATGGTGGTATATATCTATAATACTAACACTGGGGAGGCTGAAAACAGGAGGATCACTACAAGTCCAGGCTGCATAGTGAGACCCTGTACAAGATGTATTATTTAAAAAAAAAAAAAAAAAGGAAGAAACAATGGGAGTATAAACTTTAAATATCACATTGTTTCTCTTGTGTGAGAAAAACAAAGGGTAAATAACAATGAAAGTTAGATATTGGGAACTAGCAAGAATATATTTAAAAGGGAAAAGGACCAAGGGAGAAAGACGGGTTAGGGAGGGGAAGGAAAAGAAGAGAGAATGGATGGAAAAAAATGGAAACTATACTTGTATAAATGCAGAGGAAAAGGGGTTGAAAGAAGGGGAGAGGAAGGAGAAAAAAAGAATTTAGATATATTATGTACAGGCACAAATTCTCCATGACGAGCGGGATCAATATATATAACAAATACATACTAAGAAAAAAAAGAATTAGTATACTGTTGTGCTCACCAGTGTCAGGCAGTTCACAGTGAATCTGTATGAGCCTGAGTAGGTGACATTTTGGGTAACTGTGACTTTCAATGAAAAGGCATCACAGTGATCATGCTCACAGCCCTTTCCATCCCTGAACAGGCTGGGAGTAAAGAGCTTGGCCCAGACTACCAGGAAAAAATAATTATATATTTCTTCCTCTGGGTCAGAAGCCTTCAAACTTAAGTGAAATAAATTATAGGTGGATGATGGGCCTCCCGAGGTGCACTTGTTTAAATCCTTTAAGAAAATGGTTTAGAAGGTAAACAGGAGCATGTTCTTGAATTCCTCCACAACCCAGTGTGGCTGGAATCCAATAGTCTAATCACCGAACAAAGGGCCTGTCCCCAGCTCCTGTGGTGCCAGGTGGGTGTGCAAGATTGGATCATTAATCTAGCACTTTCTGCTGCTTCCTGAGGTGATGGATATCTCCCCAGTCATTGACTGGTCACCTTTTGTCTGCCTCAAAACCAGCAGATATGTAAGACAAGAGCAGTTCCACCTGCCTGAGTGCTAGAGTATACACAGCATGAGTGGGGGCAGCATGGACCTGTATGAGCAAGTAACAGCAAAACTTTCCTTTTAAAAAAAGGAGGAAAAGAATGACATAAGAGAAGAAAGGAGGAAGGAAACAAGGAAAACCAGTATACTATAAGGAAGCTTGTAAGAACTGACAAACACAGGATTTTTGGTTGACCCATATTCTCACATCAATATGGGTGGATAATAGACATTGGGCTTCTAAATGGGTTTTCTTTTTGTGTGTGTGACTCCTGCATAAACTTAAAAGATAAATAAATAAACATGATTAAAAAGTATTCTAGGATTCAAATCTACTTATTTAAAACCTAATGTAAGGGAATAGTGCTATATCGTCACATACTTCTTGATTTTAGAATCCAAGATATTTCTTGCTTACTACTTATAGTATATATGCCTGAATCATATATAGGTTATTGTCACATGTATGTAAGAATCAAAATCAAGAAATACTAGTTCTTATCAGCTAATGAGATTTATTACTGAATCCTGTCCTCATTCTGTCAGTGTGTGGTGATAGGACGATTGAGTCTTTATGCCACAGCAGCATTCTAGAAAGTTTTCTGAGCAGATACAAATTTTTTTTCTCCTGAGTATCTAGAAACTGGCCTGCTATTTTTCCTTTCTGCTGGAATATTCATCTCTCACTTCATACTTTGTGGAAGGAGTGAATTTCCTTATCTGTTGCGTTGCCCAGTGGGTGGCACAGGAACTTGTTTTGTGGCATTCTTAAGGAGGTGTTTATCAGCATGGTATTGGCAAAAGAATAGACCTGAAGATCAATGGAATAGACTAGAGGATGCAGAAGCAAATACAAACACACTCAGCCACCTTATTTTTGACAAAGGGGCCAAACATGTGTACTGGAAGAAAGACAGCCTCTTTAACAAATGGTGCTGGAAAAATTTTCTCTCTACATGCCGAAAACTAAAACTTGACCCCAGTCTATCACCATGCATGAAAATAAAGTCGAAATGGATTAAAGATCTAAATATTAAAAGTGAAACATTAAATCTCCTGGAAGAGAAAGTGGGAGGAAATCTTGAAGACATCCGAGTAGGCAAAGAGTTCATGGACGCAAATCAAATTGCACATTTAACACTTGAAAGCATCAACAATTGGGACCTCCTCCGGCTAAGAAGTTTCTGCATGTCAAAGGAAATCACTAACAAGTGAAAAGACGACCCACAAATTTCAAAAAGATTTTAACTAACAAGTACTCAGACAAAGGTCTTCTATCTAGAATCTACAAAGAACTAAAAACCATTAGGGTCCCAAAATTCAAAGACCCAATCCAGAAATTGGCATCTGAGATGAACACTCACTTCTCAGAGAAAGAAATACAGCAAGCCTACAAATACATGAAGAAATGCTCCCCATCGCTAGCTATTCGTGAAATGCAAGTCAAAACAACACTTAGATACCACCTCACCCCAGTAAGGATGGCTATCATAAAGAAATCAACCAGCAACAAATGCTGGAGAGGCTGTGGGGAAAAAGGA
>PVJA010054215.1:0-11665 GCA_004027025.1 Myocastor coypus
GAAGGAAAGAAGGAAGGAAGGAAGGAAGGAAGGAAGGAAGGAAGGAAGGAAGGAAGGAAGGAAGGAAGGAAGGAAAAGAATAGGAGACAAGAAAAATCATAATGTGAAAACTACATTTCCAGATAGTCAGGAAAAGCTACGTTAGGTTATAATGCTTTTATCCCTCCCAAGAAACTTACTACAAGAATTTCCTTAAAGATATGGAGACTATGCCTATAAATTGTGTTCACCTGAAAATTCTTCCCTTAATAGACCTCCATCTTCAAGGAAATAGCACTGCTCAATAGCAAATGTATCACTAAATTTTAAATACATGCCAATTGTTTGCGTTCTAATCCAACCTACCAAATGGATGGCTTTACAGATAGTGGGAATTCGTATCCTAGAATCCCTATCTGGAGGGCATCCTCTTTGAGGACAGTGACGACCATATTTAAGCCCAGTCCAGACCATAATGTATCTCCTTCATGGAGCTCGCACTCCATTCTAAATGTGTATGTATTTATTTCTGCCTAATAAACTTCATTATGCCTCTCACTGATACCTCTTCAAAAATCTGTGGTGAATATCAGTGAACCTATAATCTACCCCATAGGTGGGGTGAGAGGCTTTCCCCATCTCCTTTTTGGGAGACTGCTTTGAACTGTCCTTTGACACCAAGACCAGCAAAACAAGGATTTTCTGTATGAAGTGAACTGATTAGAGTAATTCTAATTATTGTGACCTTATTTGTAACTGTACTAGTTCTTTAGAATTATTGGTTTTTCTGTTTCTTTGAGAGAGGGACATTCACTATTCAGCCCAGGCTGACCTCAAACTCCCAGTCATCTTCCTGCCCCAGCTTCCCAAATGATGGGATTATAGGCATACCTACACACCTGGTTCAGATTCTTTATTGAATTACTTTACAGATTCTACAAAAATTATCTCCCCTTTTCTGCTAAGCTATCTATAACTCAAAGTATTAGTTGAAATATACTTTTGTAAACAAAAATTAAACATCTATTTTTATACCTATACAACCTATTCGGAATCTGAAAAATTCCTATTTTTCTTAACAATGTGATTATTTGTATAAGCTCAGTAGACTATATTCTCTATAACAGCACACAACTGAAAGTACTGATTATATTATATTAAAAATAATGTACAGAAAATTAGATTCATTAAGGAACTAAGGTTGATTTTACGGAGTCAATATTTCAAATGGCCACTTGAGACACTGACCTGGTATTTGACTTACATATTCCCTAGCCTTACAGAAAAGGAAAAATACTACCTGTCCAGAGATTCAGGAATGCTGAAATATATGGTGAATTTCAAGAAGAAAAGAATTAGCCCAAATCTATTGGTATTGTGAGCAAAGTCTGATGCTGAGTCCTTGATTTAGCTTTTTAGCCTCACATGGCTTTCAAAAGTAATTTCTTATAAAAAGTTTCAGGAAAACAAACATTGAAAGTCTTAGGGGTTGGGGAGATAGCTCAATAGAATAAGTGCTTGCTTGGAAAGCAGAGTCCTGAGTTCAATCCCCAGTACTGAAAAAAAAAAAAAAAAAAAAAAACCAACCATAAAAAAGATGGACCTGCTTGACAAGTGTAAGGTCCAGAGGTCCTGAGTTCAATCCCTGGTACAAAAAACAAGTCTTTTGTCAGGAACTATCACTCTTGCTTAACTTACACAAATAATCAGGCAAAAATAAAATAAGACTAGACTTCATTTGTAAACAGGAATTAAAAGGGGTGATGAAAGAAAATTTTATTTTAATGGAAAATAAAATTTACGTTGACTTGACATAGCAAAAAGATCACGTTCCATCTGCTTTTTGGTTTTAAATTTCTCCTTGTTATTACTGGAATTGGAGTACAGCCCAAGTTCTCACTAAAACTTTGTGATTGTCTAATTTGATAAAGCTGTTCTTACTAGCTTTGACAGCCATTGCCAAACATTTTTTTGTCCTTTAACATAAGAAAATAACATACTTTATAATTCACCTTAGGGACTCGGGAGATAGTTCCGTGGCACAAGTGCCTGCCTGGCAAGTGCAAGGTTGTGAGTTCAAAACCCTGGTACCGGAAAAAAAAAGTTCACCTTAGCTTCTCTTTCCAAACTTGTGTCAATATACAAAAAATGCTCTCTGAAGCAAGAAGGCCTGTTTTTTTTTTTTTTTTTTTTTTTTTTTCCTTTAAGAAGCCGGGTGTGGTGGCTCATGCCTGTAATCCCAGCACTCGGGAGGCTGAGGCAGGAGGATTGGTGAGAGTTCGAGACCAGCCTGGGCTACAAAAGTGAGCTCAAGGCCAGCCTCAAGTGCATAGCGAGACCCTGTCTCAAAAAGACAGAAAAAAAAGGAAGGAAATGTAGCAAAAGAAAAGTAGTATTTGAGAGAAAGTAGCTGCATGTACAGTCCAATAGTCCATAAGAATAGTGGATTATCAGCAGAACTGGCAAGGTCAGAAGATGTTGACTTGAACCTTTTACAGCTTAGCATATTCAGTGAGAAGAAATAGCTGTACTAATAGTGTTTAGAAAAGTTACCATGTCTTCATCTTGTACTCTGAACAACTACTATAAAGACAATAGTATACTTTGCATTAACTATTGTGGCTGTCCTACTGTTTTGAAACTGTTTCATTGTTATTTCTTTCTTATTAAAATTAATAGAATTTTAAAAAGAAAAATAGCATTTAATATGGACTAAAGTAACTTTCTGTATGAATGATAGAAATCACTTCAAAGGCATAGAACTCTTGTTTTTTAAAGCAATTTTGCACTTTGCTGGTAAGGCTTAGCTAGTTTTATGATGGGAAAACCTGAGAATCATTGCTCAAAGATTAAATAAGTGTGAATAAAAAGCATAAATTCTACTGTGAAACACAGTGAGAGAGTAAGATGTCCAGGAGGCAGACAAGCAGATAGGGTTGGGATAAAGTCATTGGAGATGAAGAGGAATAAGCAAGGATATGAATAATATAGAAGACCTGATGAGAAATTTCCTGTGATGGGGAACAGCAAGGAATTGAGAACATGGTGGCATAAGAGTTTGTTGTGAGTTGTGGGTACTAGGAGGAGCTGTCACCATCACAAGATGGTGAAACACACAAAAGCCTTATGTTAGTATCATTTTAGGAAAGGAATACAATGAATCGCAGCAACAAGATAGAGGATAGAAGAACCTAGAAGTGAGCAAAAAGAGTGCAAGTAAGTTAGCTGTTGTTCAATAATTTAGGAAAACAAGGCCACACTAAGAATAGATCCAAAACAGCAAAAAACACCTGTGGGGAATACTCTTAGATGGGGGATGAAGGGCAGAAATAAGCACCATATGGCTTGAACATCCACCTACAAGTTCTTCTCATCAATCAATGTAATTTCTTGCTCATTATGTAGCAAAGAGCTATGAAGGAAGAATACAGTAGAACACATTATAATTGTTTTAACTCTCAGGTAATTGTCAAAAGAAGTAAAATGTACTACTTGACATGACTCATTTAGGTAGGAGGTGACAGCAGGTGAAATTAAGAGGAGTATGATGTGATGTGCTACTTCATTTAAAGTGATACTGTATATGACCACGAAGGAGAAAAAAGACAAAATTTGCACATGTACTTTAAATGTGGAAATATGGAAAGAAAAAAGTGAACTGATAAAATAATTTATGTTTGTGCTTATAAAAGATCCATTACATATAGATTACTTGTCCATTTCAGAATTATAAATAATGCAACTGAATTTCTCTGCCATATTAAAAAGCTCACAGCACTAATGAGTTTTAAAGACAGGTTGAGGCCTATGAAAATAGTTAACCCCAAGGAAATGAAAATTGGAGTAAGGGAGTGAATAAGATGAAATATGTATTAAAAGGTCTTTTTCCCTGTAAGCTATTTCTTATCATTGACTTTCATGGGTAAGAGGCACAGCTAAAAGTAGATCTTAGAAAATTATTCTAGCAAAACAACATACTAACAAGTTATAAAAAATTTGGTCCTTATGTGATTCAATGTCTTTGTCCAGTGGTTCTCATAGATACAAATTCACATATCAGAGATAGATAGGAGAGAAGCAAGTGAATTTCACCATTTTTATCCAAATCCTCAGCCGGGCGTGGTGGCTCACGCCTGTAATCCCAGCACTCGGGAGGCTGAGGCAGGAGGATTGGTGCCAGTTCAAGACCAGCCTGGGCTACAAAAGTGAGCTCAAGGCCAGCCTCAACTGCATAGCAAGACCCTGTCTCAAAAAGACAAAAAAAAAAATCCTCTCTAGCCATCAGTTAGAAGTTACTTCTGAGGATATTACCATGAGTACATGGTGAGTTTGCCTCGTTGGCTACAAAGGCAAAACAAAAAAAAATTGTTAGGCAGAGTAATGAGTGGAAAGGGCAGGGCACCAAGTGCCTCTGTTACGCACTTCAAACTTCATAAGATCTAGGTCTTATTGCCTCAATTATCATTGTTATGTTAATATCAATGGTGAATTCCATGCAAAGAAAAAGGAGTAGAGTCTTGGGTAGCACACATTAAAATGATGTTCAATCACTTTCCAATTTTTTTCTTAGACTGTGCCCAAACAAGCTAGGTATGGTGGAAAGTTGGTGCCAGTTACTGCTATACAAAAATTTTATGAGCACTACATTCAAGCAGGTAAAACCTGAAGATGATAAACTTTGCTGGATCCTCTAACACATTTAACAACTCAGTGATTTTAAACTATTTAAATATTACAGAATGTGATATAACAACATATTTTGTGGGCAGAACATGAAGCATAGTATATTTTTTAAAAAACAAATGCCAATTGATTCAGTTAACAAATTCATGTAATTCTACCACTGATTCATAGCAAACACATAAACTTTCAGTGGAAACAAGAAAATCCTTCTACACCTTCCCTGTAATGTCTTTTATCTAGATGGCCCATCTAAAGGCTCATGCACTGATATGCTTTTGAGAAAGTGCTGAATCTTGGCTTTATGATATTGCATTAGGATATGTGATACTGGGCTTAAGGTATATGATAGCTAGATTTGTTAGCATTAATTTTGATGTGGATAGTCGATGAGAAGATATAGGATGTGGGTGGCACCACCGTAAAGGCTTGTAACTTGAATAGGTTAAAAGGAAGAGGAAGGCTTACTGCTGCTCCTTCCTGCTTTGCTGCCTTCTGCTTGCCATTCCATGAACTGTTTGTCCTCTGTCGTGCCCCTCTGGCATGTCATCCTGCCCTGTAGGCAGCCAACTATGCACTGTAACTGTTGCAAAGTGTGAGACAAAACAAATTTTCTCCTTTAATTTGTGGGTGTCAGGTACTTTATTAGCAATAAGAAAATTAACTAAGACATTCCCTCAAGCTTTATTTCTAGAAATAGGCTTTAAAAATGTATACAACTGTCACCTTGAACTAGTTCTTTCTCCATATTCTGTTTTTTTTTTTTTTTGAGTCTCTAGTCAGATTTTCCAATTAAGTGTCATATCAGTGTCGTGCTACATCCTGTTAAACTACGTTTTGCAAGGTATTGATATAATTTATAAAGTAAAATAAAATAATATAAAACACAGTGGTCACGGCTATTTACCACTGTCTGTCCATAAATTTCCAGGCTCAGCTCATCTGTCTATGTTTATTTTTATGTAAAAGATTATATTTTGATATAAATTTTATCTCTTTTTATGTGCTTATCTCTCACTTAAAAATGATTTCTTATATATTCAATATACCCTTTTAAGAGAGAGAAGGAATAAGGATGTACTCTTTATTTAGTGAATAATGAATCCTTTCACTAACAAGGAAAGTGGTATCACAGAAAACTCTCAGTTTCAGAGACCACCAACTAATCCAGTCAATAATAGAGCCTGAAGGAGTGTTCTGTTTGTCTCGAGTTGTTTTTAGTTTGTATGAAATAACAGTCTTATAAACAAGGAAATTTCACATACAATTATCAATATGTCTGCTTCCTCTTTCAAAAATAAGAGGATTGGTTAGTTCTGCTTTCACAATTTGCATGGCACTATTGAGAAATTGCTATTCACTTAAGATAGGGTATACACACAAAATTCATCATAGTCAACACTATTTGCCAGAGTTTTCCTGCCCTACCTTCAGGACAGGAAATTTGTGATCTTCTGCAAACCAGATTTTGGATACAAAACTAGAAAATCAGGATAACTTAATTTTTATATAGATGTCTCTGCCTGGGAAACTTTAATCTGGAATGCAATCTCCTCAGACTCCATTGATTGCATTAATGTGTAATTGATATTGCATACCCAGGAAACCTAAGATAATAATGTGATAGTGTGAAACACATTACAGTACCACACATATTCAATGGAAGTAAGATAGCCTTTTTAATAAATGGTGCTTAAAAACACTGGCTCTACATATGTTGAAGAATAAAACTGGACCCGTATCTTTCACCACGTACTAAACTAAAATAGAAATTTATTGTAGATCTAAATATTAACAACAAAATAGTAAATCTTTGGAAATATAGAATAGAAAAATGTTGAAGACATTGTTCTAGGCAAATATTTTATGAACAAAACCACAGTCTCACAGGAATTATCACAAAGAATCAACAACTGGGATGCCATTTTATTACAAACTTTTGCATAGCAAGAGAAACCACCAAAGGGTGAAAACACAACCCACAATATGGGAAAAATGTTTGCCAGCGGTTTCTCAGACAAAGCATTACTTTACTATCCATAACATACAAAGAACTAAAAAAAAAATAGACTTTCCAAATTTAAACACCCAGTCCAAAAAAATGGATCTCAGATGAATATACACTTCTCAGGTGAAGGAATGCAAACAGCAACTAAATGTTACACCACTAACTTTTTGAGAGACGCAAGTTGAAACAATACTGAGATTTCATTTCACCCATAAGAGAATGGCTATCATCAAGAAATCAATGAATTACAAATGCTGAAGAGCTGTGGAGAATAAGAACCCTTCTCCACTGTTGGGAGAAAGTATATAGACTGTTGCAATCACTGTGGAAATCATTATGGAAAGTCCTCAAAAAATTAAGATTTGAGGTCCCACTCAACATACCCACTCACATGATGGGTATTTTCCAAGAAGAATTAAAAATATTGTACCACAGAAGGATATATGCACCCATATTTATAACAGCACAATTTATTCATTTATTTATTTATTTATTTATTTATTTATTTATTTATTTATTTATTTATTTTTGTGGGACCAGGGTTCAAACTCACGACCTTGCACTTGCCAGGCAGGCACTTGTGCCACGGAGCTATCTCCCTGGCCCTGACAGCACAATTTATAATAGCTAGATCTTGGAAACAACCCAAATGCCCATTGACCAAGAAATGGATAAAAAAGATGTGGCCTTTTTATATAATGGAATACTACTCAAGCATAAAGAAGGATAGACTGGAGTGTTTCATAGATAAATCAGTGCAACTAGAGATCATACTCATAACTCAAATAAACCAGATGCACATGTTTATACATCATATTATCTCCTAGTGTGAGAAACTAAAAGAGTTAATAAGACCCACACTGTGCAACAGATATCATAAAATGGAAGAAACTGTCGAAAAGAGAAATTGAGATGGGGAAATAGAAAAGTAGGAAAACAAACTTAAATTTACACACACACATGCACACACACACACACACACACACACAAGATAATTATTACTAATTTCTCTCAGTTCATTGAAAAGAAATATTTGTACTAATATTGTTTCGACAATTAAATGCTGATGTCTTATACTCTGAGTCACTAATTTGAAGGTAACAACTTGCAATATATTAACTATTGCTACTCTCCTATTATCTTGCTTACAAATTTGTTTTATTTTTTTCTATTTAAAATAGAGAGAAAAAATTGTCTCAGGCTTTCACAGAGAGCAAACTGGTCAAGCAATGTTCATGACTCATCCAGATGGCTGACACTGACAACAGTTCTCCAAAGCACTGCACATGGTTTCAAGGTAAATCGTGAGGGGATTTGACTGACCTTGGGAGATGCAAAACTTACATGTTTTGCTATACAGGTCTTGCTTTAACTTGCCCTTAAATACCCAGCAGAAAAGTTTAACCACGAGGCATAAAACATAAAGCTAGATTAGTATGCTGAGATGTAAAAAGCTTAAATCAACAGCTTCCAACACTGCCGGTTATGCCAATAACCCACTATGGTTAGGGAATATTGGATTATGTATACAACTACATTCTCTTACTTCAGTGAGAAGAAATTTTTGTATTAATAATGATTAGAAAAATTATCATGTCTGCATCCTGTGCTCTAAATAACTACTATAAGGACACAAATATGCATTGTATCAGTTATTGGAAATGTACTACTAAGGTGTTTTGAAACTGTAACATTGTTATTTATTATTAAAAAGTAATTAAAAATAAAATATGTTTTATAATAAAAATAAATAAAATGAAATAATAAAAAAATTTAACAAGTTCATGCATTTTCATTAGGCACACCCTGCGTGTTATTTTTATATTTTTGGCAGCACTGAGGATTATACTTTTTCTTAAAGAGAATACAAAATAGTAATAAAAAAGAAAATTCAGGAACAATATAAAATTCCACTAAAGAAAATAATATGAATTCAATAGTATTTGTTATATTGAATATTATTGTCCTCAAAGTTAGTTGTTTATGTAATCCCAACTCTTGGGAGGCTGTAAACAAGCAGATCACTTTGAGTCCCATCTAGTAGTGCGGCCCTGAACACCCTGTAAATCCTGCTCAAACAAAATGCAAAAAAAAATTAGTTGTTCAGATTTCCAAAAAATTTTTTTGCAATACATTAAAGAGAGAGAAAAAGGGAAAAAAATTAAAAGGCACAAAATGAAGTAAGAACTTGTTTGTACCATATGCCAAAACACAATGACAAAAATGCTACCAAATTTCATTTATAAATTATGAGTAGTGGGACATAGAATTTTGGGTCTCGTGGACAGAAATTGTGTGGACCACATCTTTCAATGATCATTTTGACATACATAGGGATAGTTCATAAATACATCATGAACTATATCAACTATTATGTGATGAACAGCCTGAAGAAAGACTTAGATATCTGGGAGATCATAAGAATATGTCTTGCAGAACTTGAAGGATTGTCAGTCAACTGCAGCCCCTAATACTTGGATACCAATACATTTCATTTAGATCTTTAGTGGAAGGGAATCTGATGCATAGAAATTAACCAACATAGACACAAGGATGCTCTCTTTTTTACAAGCATATGAACTGTATCATAGGAACTCTGCATTGCCTTAGACCTCTAGTGTTAATTTGGGATCTCAATAAATAATCTTAGGATTTGAGTGATAAATCATTAAATGTTCTGAAATATATGTAAAGGAGTTATAAAAACAACATAATTTGAATACTAACAATAGTATAATCTTTTCAGGTTTTAATATTTGAGGATGTAGTAGATAATATTTTCTGTTTCCTCTGCATAGGTTTTGTGTTGAGAAAAGACTAGTACATAATACTTTATTTTGAAATGTTTCTTTTTTAAATTTTACTAATTTGAATGACAAAGAAATAACAATAAGACAGTTTCAAAATAGGTAAGTAGGAAAGTTGCAATAATTAATACATTGTATATAGTTGTCTTCATAGCAGTTGTTCAGAGTAAAGATGCAGATATGATATCTTTTCTAAACACTATTAGTACAATTCTTTCATCTCATTGAACTAAGGAAAAGTAGCTGTATAAATATTAAGGGCCAGCCTGATACATTAGCAGTTTAAAGCACCTGCTTAAGTGGAGTACAGCAGCTGGGATACCATCTTAGGCATGTCCTACAGACGACACCCCTGGGGTACTCTGAGATACCATCTGAGACTCAACATGGTGGCATGCACTTATAATCCTAGAACATGGGAGGCTAAACACAGGTGGATCACTACAAGTCTGATTTATGTAGTGAGACCCTGTATACCCTGCCTGTCCTAAATATAGAAAAATTAATATTCAAATAAAGTGAAATTTAATAAACTAAATTTCTTTTTTTTCCAGAACCAGGGATTGAACTCAGTCCTTGTGCTTGCCAGGCAAGCACCTATTCTACTGAGTTATCTCCCTAGGCACTAGATTTCTTTTTAATCTCTAAAGAAAGCAATTAATCTTATTTGTATATTTATATGTGTGGTAAATTCTAACAGATTCTGACTAAAACATCTTTGATTTAATATTTGATCAAGTCAACCAGACCTACTATACACCAAGCACCTTTAGAGGCATTATGGACATAACAGACAAGCAAAGGAAAATGTTAACCTTGCTGGAGGACATATTTCAGTAAGTAAAACAGGAAACAACAGATATGTACTATAATGCCTGATAGTGATAAGTACTCTACAGAAGAGTCACAAATAAACCTAGAGATGTAATCTTTACTCTAAGCACGCATATGTCCTCAGGAAAAAACAGTGTTCCAATGGTATGAATAAAAGAAAATAGCATTTAAGATATGTCGCTGTCTCATCGCACTGCTGGGAGCTGAGCCTGCGCGCCCGCCGCGGGTAAGCTCCCTGCGCCCCTCTGCCCCACCTCTGCATTTCCGCGACTAACTTCCTGTTCCAGCACAGACCCAAATCGCACCTCTGGGAGCTGAGCCTGCGCGCCCGCCGCGGGTAAGCTCCCTGCGCCCCTCTGCCCCACCTCTCGTTCCCGCGACTAACCTCCTGTTCCAGCCCAGACCCAAATCGCAGCGCTGGGAGCTGAGCCCGGGGCTGGGTCAGGATCCTTGGCCTGCCTTCCCTTTCCCCGCGCCCCCCTTTTCTTTGAACCGCTCCAGCCCAAGCTCCAGCACCGAACCCATCAAATAGCCCGTTTGGCAAACGATCTGGTCCACGAGCCTACCAGGACTACTCAATCCCAAAGCTCCACCTCCACCTACAGAACACATCCGCCAGGTTTCAAAAAAGCTAGCAGCCAGAGCCCCAACACAAGAGTCAGGAACCTCTGTAGAAGAACCACCTTGGAGTCTCCCGACCAAACGCCCATAGACACAGCATAACAGCACCAAAGTGCAGAGGTCGCTTCCATACAAAATGATAACAACAAGGAGTAGGAGGCAATCTCAGGACCCGTGTCCACCCAAACCAAATACAGAAGACACTATCATGGAAGAAACTGAGAATTATACAGATGAAACCTCTGAATTGGTAGCATCTGAGGCAGACACACAAGTGCAGAAACTTATAGAGCAACTGAGATCAGAGATAACATCTGAAGTAAAAAAAGAAATACATGAAGTGGAAAAATGACCGGAGAAACATATATAACACAACAGAGCAGAAATAATATCTGAAGTTGACAAAGACATGCCTAAATCAATAGCATCCCAAGTAGGGGAACAACTACACAAAAGTAGAAAGGAGAACAGAACAGAAATAATCTCTGTATTAGAGAAAGGATAACCATAATGACAGATTTCAATAATATTAAAGAAGGCATCGATAAAAAATTAGAGGAGAATAGAAAAATGATGGACTCCCTGACGGAGCAATATAGGAAAGACATAGAGCGCAATAAACAGTTTCAAAGAGATATACAAGAAAATAAAACCTCGATCACAAGTTGGCAGAGCCGAATGAACGAAAATGAAGATAGAGTTTCCAACCTTGAAGACACAGTTGCAGCCAGTGAAA
>PVJA010054216.1:0-11665 GCA_004027025.1 Myocastor coypus
CATATGGTGATGCACTCCTGTAATCCCAGCACTCAGGAGGCTGAGGCAGGAAGGGTCATTACAAGTTGGAGACCAGTCTAGGCTACAGAGTGAGCTCAAGGCCAGCCTGAACTGCATAGTGAGACCCTGCCTCAAAACAAAAACAGAAATGAGTGAATAGCTAGACCAATGGGAAAAAAAAAATAACGGATAGGTAATTCAAAGGATGGAAGTTTGGGCATGGTGGTGCAAGCCTGTAATTCCAGCACTTAGAAGGCTGAGGCAGGAGGATCGCTACAAATTCAAGGCCAGCCTGAATGATATAACAAGAACTTGCCTCCCCCCCAGAAAAATGAAGGGGTGACTTAATGTGTAGGTAAATCAACATTCTAGTACATCTGCTGCCAAAGCAGTATGTGGATAGCTAAATCAAAGGCATATGGCCAAATGGATAGATTAGTCCTGTATAGAGGAGTAGCTAGGTGTATGTATAAATGAATGATCAAATTAAAGTACAAATAGATGGGTACATGTGGGACAGGCTCTATAGAAGCACACTTTACACACGTTAGCTTCCTTTATTCACACAGAAACCCCACGAGGCAGGCAATATTATATTTTATTTTATTTGGGGGGTACTGGAAATGGAACTCAGGACCTTGCACTTGCCGGGCGGGCCTGTGTTGCTGAGCTATATCCCCAGCTCAAGAGGGGACACTATTTATAAACAAGGTGCTCAGCTTCAGAAGCAGGAAAATCACATCCTGGAGATAACACAGCCGGACGGTGACCCAGCAGGGACCCCACTCAAGTCTATCTGGGTCCGCACCCTGTATCTTTAGCCCCCCACCACACACACACCCTGTTCCCTGCTACCTCCCACTGCTTGAGACAGGCTGCAAACCTCCGCCATCCCCAACTGTGCCCCCGGGGTCATGGGGCCCACATGGCCCCGGGGTGTCCCCTACTACCCCCAGATGTCCACCAGTGATGAGTTCTTCTGGAATCTGGGCCATTTCCCCAGGAATCCATGAGCTGTCTGCATGTCTGTGCTACTCCCCAGGTACTGGGGACATTGTCACAGCTGAAGCTAGATCCAAGGCACACTGCCGCATGCTTCAGGTCCCCTGGTCCCTGGGGCTCCAGCCCCACTGGGTGATGTGACAGTGGCCATGGGAAAGCTGTGGACATAGTGAGGAAGTGACCGTGGGCAGGACAGGTCCCAGAAGGCACCGCAGCGGGGGCATCGGGCATCAGGACACCAGGACATCGTCCGCCCCTGTGGGGCAGCATAGGGCAGGACACAGCAGGAGCCAGGGGAAGGGCAGAGGACCCAGAGTGCCCCTCTACACAGAGCTGGCGCTGACCTCTGTCCCACGTCCTGGGAGAGTCCCTAGGCAGGCGGTCATGCAGGGACTGTCGGGCCTCAGCAACTCTTGTTGTCCGCCTGGACTTCAATGTAGGGCAGCCCCACGGGCCAAGTGTCCCGTGGCCAGTAGTGCACTTTGAGGGTCTGGTTGGGCATCTCATACTTGGCATCCACCAAGGCCATGACAACCAAGCCGTAAGGGAAGGTGAAGCTGATGAGTAGGTGCCTGTGGGGGGCAGGGAGAGGGTGACAAGGGCAGGAAACCCCTCCAGCTCCCCCCTACTGCCCCTCCTGACCCTCAGAGATCTCAGCCCCCTGAAAGGATCTTCAGGCCCACCACCTACTAACTTGTTCCACTTGTCAAGCCACAACCCCTGGATCTCCCCTTTGGGTCCCTACTCCACCCCAGGCTGCTGCTCCAAGCTCCGGCCCTCATGCTCCTCTGATTCCCTGATTTCAGCCCCTCAGGGGTCTTACCAGATGCTGTGCAGGTAGAAAAAGTGAATTCGCTGCCAGAAGCTGCAGAACAAGCGGTCGCTGATCCAGCTGGCCAGAGCGCTGGCCCATAGAAGCACAGATAGCTCAATCAGGTGCCGGAGCTCCCTGCTGTCGGTTCTGGAAGGGGCCCAGGACACGGGGCCAGCTCAGACAGCTGTACCTGCAAGGCCTCTTGGGAAATTCCCGCTACCCAAGGGTGGGCAGGGGGAAGGAGCCAGGCTCAAAGGCATCAGGGAGCTGGTGTTCTGGGCTGTCAGAACCAGGAATGTCCCCCAAATCCCCTTTGTCAAAGGCTAGGGAAGGGACGGGGCTTGAGGAGCGCAGCCTCAACCCTACCTGCTCACCTCGTTCCACTTTGTTTCCTGCACATGAAAAGGCAGGCATTGCTCCACCATGCATCCCAGGGCCCGAGCACCAGCACAGAAGGCCCGACAGGATGGGGCCATCCAATTATGAGCCCGGGTTCACCTTGTCTTTCTCTTTAGGGGAACAGAGCCTTGCTGTGTGGCCTATGCCAGCTTGTTCTTTTAGGCTCAAGCTATCCTCCTGCCTCAGCCTCTTGAGTCAGCTGAGAGCCCAGGTGCAGGCCCCCAGGTCTCTGTTGCAGCTGCAGAAACCCAGCTGACTCCGTCCCTAATCTGTGCTCCTACCTAAGACTTGTTAAATATGTACAGGTCACTAAGCGCGGGTGTTAACTCTGGCCAGGGGCCACTAGTCGGCTTTGACAATGAGTTTCCAGTTGGCCTGCCAATGATTTCCAGTTTGCCTGACCCATGTGGCACCCCAGCAGGCTATCAATGGGGTGCTTCTAGAATACTGATTTCCTTCCTTCCTCTGTGAAGCTGCTTCAAGCTGGTTGCAATGAGGAACTAGAGATGACGTCTTCAAGAAGCTTTCTTGGGCCGGCCAGATAGCCTAATGGACTAAAGCACCTGCTTAGGCAGAGCACAGTGGCTGGGCTTTAACTCCCAGCATGCCATGCCGGCCCTGCCCCCAGGTGCACTGAGACGGCAATTGAGACTAGGCCTGGTGGTGTGCACCTGTAATCCCAACACTTGGGAGGCTGAAAAGAGGAAGATCACTATGAGTCCAATCTACATAGTGAGACCCTAGAGGCCCTGTACTAAACACATAAAAAATTTAGAAGGAGAAGGAGAAGAAGGAGAAGAAGAAGAAGAAGAAGAAGAAGAAGAAGAAGAAGAAGAAGAAGAAGAAGAAGAAGAAGAAGAAGAAGAAGAAGAAGAAAAGGAAGGGGAGGAAGAGGAAGAAGAGCAGGAGGAGGAGCAGGAGGGGAAGGGGAGGGAAAGGAGGAAGAGGAAGAAGAAGACGAAGATGAAGAAGAAGAGGAGGAGGAGGAAGCTGTCTCCATGGGAATGGGGATGGCTCCTTCGTTTGTGCGGTCACTCCTTCCTGCCCCCCTTCCCATGACCCCCGGCCCCACATCTCTAGGTGGTCACACAAAAACCATGCTTACTAACCCAGGACACTAAAACAAGCACGCCGATGTCCCTATGTCCAGCCTTCTCCTGTGCCTATATTCTCTCAGTTCCTCTCAAATGAACCAATTTGAGACACCACTTCTGTACTTCTAGGACCAGTGTGGGTGGAAGCCAATAATTATTTAGAGAACTAGTTCTTGTGGCATTTAAGGATGAACATATATGGATTAAGAGGAAATGCGTGACACACACTAGCAAAATTTTGATGGCTATTGAAGTGGGTGGATGTGGTGTGTGGAAGGGGACTGTAATAGTCACCTTTCAGTTGCTGGGACAAAATACCCTAACATACCCCTGCTTACAAGAGGAAAAAGGTTATTTCGGCTGATGGATTCAGAGGATTCAGTAAAGGCCTAACTCCAAGGCTGAAGAGTGAGGGCAGAAGGGCCTGGTGGAGAAAAAGCCACTCACCTCATGACAGGGAGGAAACTGTTTAAAAAGAGTCAGAAAGGACCAGCCAGATAGCTCAGTGGACTAAGCGCCTGCTTAGGCAGACACAGTGGCCAGGGTTCGGTCCCTAGGCCTGCCCTGTGGGCTCTGCCCCCAGTGCAAGCTGGGCCGGCAATCGAGACTGGACATGGTGGTGCATGCCTGTAAGCCCAGCGCTTAGGAGGCTGAAAACAGGAGAATCACTAGGAGTCCAATCTATGTAGCGAGACCCTGTAGATCCTGTACTAAATACATTTAAGTAAAGAAAGATCCAGAGAGGGCCCAGCAGGATGGCTCAGTGGTCTAAAGTGCCTGCAGGCGGCTGCAGGGACCTGGGTTTGATCCCCGGCACCACATGCTGTGCCAGCCCCGCCCTCGGGGCAGGCTGAGCCGGCCATAAAAATAAACAAACAAACAAACAAAAGTTCTGAAACAAAAAAAAAATAAATAAATAAAAAATTTAAAAAAAAAAAAGAAAGATCCAGAGAGGGAGGAGGGGCAAAGACAAGAAAATGGCCCCTGGGGTCATGCCCTCAGCGACCTCCTTCCCATCAACAGGCTCCACCTCCATGCAGCCTGCTCAGCTAGGAACTCAACGTCATCAGACTCCTCCATTGGTGAGGTTATCGCCGGGTGACCGTGTCAAATTCCAGGAGCCCTTCTTCTGGAGGTGTGCGCTTTCTGGGTGACATTTTTTGGTTTGTACTCAAACACCAACAGGGCTATTCTCTCCATTGATCAAGATGTTTTTAAGGATTTTATCATGAAAAGGGCCAGCTCAGCAGTAAAACAGACTCGTGCTCAGACGCTGGCCCTGTCTGTCACTACAGGGAGGTCTGGGGAGATCTGAGGAGAGATGCTCCTTCCAGCAGGGGTAGTTGGAGGGGCTCAGCTCTTGGAGCATGATGGGTATCAGGAGGTTCTCAAATGGGGGGACAGCGGCCAATTCCAGGGGTGTTTAGCCTCAGTGCAGTTGTTTTTCTTCAACAGCACTGGGGCAGCACCCAGGGCCTGCACACGGAGCTATACCCTCTGTTCTTTCTATCTTTTATTTTGAGACAGTGTTATGATTTATGTCTAGTTGTTCCCCCAAAGTCTCATGTAATCGTGAGGCAGGGACTTCTAGAGTTTGAGACTTGACTATGATCCACTGGGATTATGTGTTTTGGTACTGATGAGATTATGGACCTGAGTACTGCTGGGAATTATGGGCGTGGCCTGAGGTGGATAGGCTGAGGCAGAGAGCCTGAGGTAATTTATTCATTTTTTTATTAAAGAATTTATTTTATTTTATTTTATTTTTTCTTGTTTCAGAACGTTTGTTTATTTCTATGGCCAGCTCAACCTGCCCTGAGAGCAGGGCTGGCACAGCATGTGGTGCTGGGGATCGAACCGCGGTCCCTGCAGCCGCCTAAGCTTTCCTAAGCAGGCGCTTTAGACTACTGAGCCATCCTGCCAAGCCCAGCCTGATGTAATTTAAAGAGAGACAGAGAGACAGACTAGTGCTGTTGCTCTTTGCTGCCCTGGTTGGTCGATTGCCTCTGTGGCAATTGTTGCTGTCCCGTTGCCATGAACTGGATGCTCTCTGCCCTGTTCCACTCAACCTCGGGCCAGCCGAATATGGACTGAAACCTCTAGGAACTGTGAGCTAAATAAACCTTTCCTTCCTTCATCTTGAGTATTGAGTATTCGTCCCAACAACGAGAGAAGAGAAGCTAAGACAGACAGGTTTTTCTGAAGTCACTAAGTGACCCAGGCTGGGGGGGGGGGTGTCCCCCGGCCACAGGCCCCCACCCAGTGCTGGGAATTTGGTCTTGTGCCCCCACAGCCCTGAACTCACTTCTTGTACTCCAAGTACATCACGTAGACGATGTGCAGGGCAACACTGTTGAGGGCGTAGGCATTGACTATCGGCCTCAAGACGGACAGGAAGGTGACAATCACAGTGCCACCCAGCACCATGCAGTTGAACTGAAGCCTAGGAAACAGGGTTCAGCAGTGGGTGTTGGGGGTGCTTGATAAGGTCACCTTGCTGGGAGGGGCCTTGGGCTTCCTGGGTAGGGTCATACGGGGTCCAAGGAGCCCAGGTGAACTCAGGAGTGGCTGGGAGGATGCAGAGAGGGACTCAGGGGTTCCCCAGCCATCAGTGGAAGCGCCAGGGGTCAAGGGGTTCAGAGAAAGCTAGGTAGGCTCAGAGGAGGGAGCCCCAAACCCAGCTGGCTCTCAGGGCCCCCAGAGGACTGGGGATGGCAGGAGTGTTGGGGTGGCAAATGTCAGGAGTTCTGGAAGGCTTGGGTAGGAGCAGGAAGAGTTTTAGAGAAATGCATGGGGTGGGTCATTCAGCATGGAGCGGGACAGACCCGGGCCCTCTAGAAGGACCAGGTGAAAAATTCAGGGAGCCCGGGGGGAGTTCAGAGATGAGGTCCTCGGCCCAGGGGGCCACGGGCCTGGGCTTGGGTGAGCTCCAACAGTGCCACAGAGGGGCCAGGCACCACTCCGTGAGCTCGGGCCTTACCTGCTGCCCTTGGTGAAGGTGGGGAAGTAGCACCGGGGCATCCAGATGCTGTAGCTGCTGGCCAGCATCCACAGGATGGTGACCTCGTCCAGCAGCTGGCCCAGGAAGCTGAGCGTGGCGTGGAAGTACATGGAGAAGCAGCCTGGGGACCAGCAGGGCGTCAGCAGGCGCCTGAGCCGCCCCCCCCAACACCCTCGCCTCCTCTGGCCTGCACCCACCTACGCACACGAAGAGGGCTATGGTGCAGTAGATGTAGCGAGAGCGCTTCTGCACATAGGAGTGCATGAGAAACGCCATGAGGGGCCCGATGATGAAGAAGGTTACATTGCTGAACTGGGACAAAAGCACAGAGGGTCTCATCAGTCAGGGGAGGCAAGGGAGGGCCACCTCATGCTCCAAGGCCCTTGCCAGCCCAAAGGCTCTGGCCACTCACCTGCCACCTCCCAGCGGGCCTTTCTCTTCATGACGTCAATGTTCTGTGCTGCTGGGAGTGGAACCCAGGGCTTTGCCTGTACTAGGCAAGCACCGTGTGGTAGAGCCTGAGCCCCGGGCCCTCTGATCATAACAATCCATCCCACATCCACGGATCCCTCCCTCCGCCAGTTATTCTATGGCTTCATTTATTTACCCAACAAGTGTGGTGGCTGGGCGTGGTCAGGAACACCTGTAACCCCAGCACTGGGAGGCTGAGGCAGGAGGGTCAGGAGGGTCAGCACCAGCTGGAGGTGATGTAGGCACCAAGACCCTGGCTCAAACAAGCTCCACAAACAATATGGCAAAGACCAACAGCTAACCCAAGGATGTTCAGGAAGTACCTCATAGTCATGAGTTCCATAACCATCAGTTGAACAAGTATGGTTTGAAAATATTCTGGACATAGTCTAGTAAATGAACAAATGAAGAAAACATAGTATAACACACATAGAGTGGAGTATCACCCAGTCATGAAGAAGGATAAGTTTTTTGGGTTTGTTCTTGCCTCTTTTTTGAGACAGAAGCTCAAGATCAGGCTGATCTTGAACTCACTATGTAGCCCAGGCTGGCCTCAAACTTGGGGAAATTCTCCTGCTTCAGCCTCCCCAGCACTGAGATCATGGGCATTCGTCACCAGGTCCAGTTCTAAAGGATAAACTTGAATCATTTGCAGGACAATGAAATGTACTTTAAGATTATAAGGCTCAGGGAAGTTAATCAGACACAGAAGGTTAAATTTGTATGGCTTCTTTTTTCAGAGAAAGCCAAAATACCAACAATTTAGGAAGCAAAATAAAAGATAGATGCTAGGAAACAAGGAGGCAGATTTAGAAAGATTGGTATGGGATCTGGGAAGGGGAAGTGAATATGTATACGTACCTATTCCCCAAGATGAAGAATGTAACTATTATGTATCATAAACAGATACTAATAGGAGCCTGGGAGATAGCTCCATGGAACAAGTACTGCCTGGCAAGTGCAAGGTCCTGAGTTATAGAACTCCGGTCCCACCAAAAACAAATAAACAAAACAAATAGATACTAATTTTTTTAAAAAAAGCATTCTTTTGATTTTCTGTTTTTGTTTTTGAGACAGGGTCTCACTATGCATTTGACGCTCACCTTAAGCTCACTATGTAGCCCAGGCTGGCCTCAGATTTATGGCAGTCCTCCTGCCTTAGCCTCCCAAGTGCTGGGATCATAGACAACCATGCCTGGTTTAAAAGAAAACATTCTGAACATACAGACTTCTTTTTCATTAGTCACTAACCAATATAGTGTAACAACTTGGCATATGGCATTTCCGTTGTCTCAGGTACTATAAGTCACCTAGAGACAATTTAGTCTTATGAGAGGATTCAGTGGTTTCCATGCCAATAATAATGCCATTTTACATAAGGGACTTGAGAAACCATGGATTCTGTGATGCAGGGAGTCCTGCAACCAATGTCCTATGGATTCAAAGAGACAATGGTAGCACAGTATCTCCCAAGTTTTGGTTGGGATATAGCTGTTTATTTTATTTTTTATGTATGTAGTACAGGGTCTACAGTGTCTCACTACACAGGTTGGACTCACAGTGATCCTCCTCCTGTTTTTAGCCTCTCAAGTGCAGGGATTATAGGCATGCGACACCATGCCCAGTCTCAATCTCCCATCTCAGCAGGCTCTGGGGCTGGGGCCGGTGCAACACATAGGGGATCCAACCCCAGCTGCTGCGCTCTGCCGAAACAGTCATTGAGTCTGCTGAGCTACCTGGCCGGCCCTTGGGATACAGCTGTGTAATAAACACTACATTTCCCAGAATGCCTCACACCTCACTGCGACTGAGTCTGGCCAATAGGGTGAGGTCATAACTGACAACCATGCTTCCACTTCAGGCTTGGCCTCTAGGCTTCTTTCTTTTTCCTGCGGGGTTGAAATGTAGACTTGTGGTTGTGAGTTGGCCTTCACTTTTTAGACAAGAACAGATGATACAATACCCTAATGATTCCTTTCTAACGAGCAGCAGGAAGCAGAAGTGCAGAGGTGAGGTTGTGACTTACAATGTTAGGTCATAAAAGGGTGGCGGCTTCAATCTGATTCACATTCTCTCTCTCTGTCTGTCTCTGTCTCTGTCTCTGTCTCTCTCTCTCTCTCTCTCTCAAACACATATACACACACAATGCGGATGAAACCCAGGGGTCCTCTACTATAGCACTATGACCCCACTCCCTACCCCCGGCATTTTCAAAATTGTGAGACAGGAGCTCACTAACTTGCCCAGGCTGGCCTTGAACATATGATTCTCTTTCCTTGGCCTCCTGATTCGCTGGCACTTACAGGCATGCCAAGCCCACATGATCTTCTTATTCTTAGAACATGGATGGGATTGGAGGGTCTGGGTCACCAAGACAGAAAGAAGCCCAGCTGTACTTGAATCCATTGTTCTGGAGCAGCTACGCCTCTGCCAGGCAGATGCTGGTGAGTATCTGCTCCAGCACCAGCTCTTTGATTTTCTTCATCTCCTGCGCCATACGCGAGGGACATAGCCTCCGTGGATTCCAGCCCCATCCTGACTTCAAGCTGGATCCAAGGGGAGCACAAAGGAGCCGTGCCCCTGCCAAGCTCGCACTGATTTATGAACAAAATAAAACCTATCCTAGTTCTCAAGCTGCTAATTTTTATAATGTTGTTTTGTTATGTGGCATTAGCAAGCTGAGACTAAAAGTAAACATATTATTGTGGGCTATTATGTCTGGAAAGGCTTCCTGGGGAAGAAGGAGGAAACACAAAGGCCAGAAGCTCTGACGGCATTGGACCAAAACCCCTGATTACACTGTTGTGGTTCGATAAGGTTATCTGGACCTCCTGTGGGCACAGAGGTCCTGCGCCAGCCTGGCTGCCTCAGTCAGCACCACAGAGACAGAGACTCACCCTCCCAGCCCCACATGTTTGAGTTGCGCCAACGTTCTGGCTTCTCCAGAAACAGGTCCTGGTGGTTTTGCCCAGCATTTGATTGAATACTTCTAGCCACATGGCTGGAGGCTAAGTACCTGTCTGCCTGTAAATACATACCTACTATATTCCAGGTCCTAGGAGAAGTTTAGCATTCCAAGATTTTGTTCTCATCCTCAGAAGAACATCATAGATTCTCAGGTAGGCAGGATGCATGTTGCCTCCCAAGGGTAGGCCCTTGGGAGGCTAAGACAGGAGGATTACCAGGCAGCCTGAGATACACAGTGAGTTCAAGGCCAGCCTGCGCTATGTAGTGAGACCCTGTCTCCAAAAGGAAAGCAAGTAGAACGGAGTCTCAGAGTGGTCAATTCATCCCACCCCATTATCAGCCATTAAGTGAAGAATCTAGAATTTGAAATCAGACCTCAAGAACTTCTGAGCTTTTTCTTTTTCCTTCCATTCTTCCTTCTTTTCTCCTTGTTTTCTCCATCAGAGATTGAACCCAGTGTCTTCATACCCTTTATATTCAACCACTTTTCATTTTTCATTTTGTGACAATGTTCTCAGTAAATCACTAAATTCCCCAGGCTGGGCTTGAACTTGTGATCATCACGACTTATCCTCCCCATTCTCACACAAGAATACAGAAGTTTCTCTTTTTTCTTTCTTTTTTATTTTATCATCATTTATTATTGATATAAAAGGGTTTTTTTTCTTTTTTTATTGAGGTATTTCTTATGAGATGGATCAGAATTCTGTTTACCATAGCCACAGAAATGATTGAACAGGTGACAATCAATGTTTGGCAATGTCCTAATAAGTCAAAATAAGAAGAAAACCATAAAAAAACCATGGCAGTTATGGCACAGAGAGTGGAGACTGTGTACCTCAACAACCATCCTCCCTTCTCCCTAACCAAACTGTGGTGTGGCTCCATAGTAGCAGGACACAAACCTCAGATCCAGAGAGTGGATAACAATAGACTCTGGCTCTTCACGGTCTTCTATAATAGCACAGTTATTTCCCAGACTGCTTTGCAGCCACATACAACCATGTGACTAGGTCCTGCCAATGATATGTAACTACAACAACCCTCTTCAGCTCTTGCTCTTAAAGGGAAGGATGTAGCTTGCCTTTACCCACTTTCTGCTGGAAAGAAGATGTGATAACTTCTTGGACCACACAGGTGAGGACAGTGGCTTAGTAAAAAGGTGAATGATTTATACAATCTGAAGAGAAACCAGAGTATGGACAGTGGCTTAGAGATACCATAGAAAGGGATCCTGTGTTCTAAGTATTAGAGACTGGTATTCCACACCAGTCCTGAAAGTTTATGATTAGATATTATGTAAGAAATAAGGTTCTAGGACTAGGTGTGGTGGCACACGCCTGTAATCCTAGCATTTGGGAGGCTGAGGCAGGAGGATTGGTGCAAGTTTGAGACCAGCCTGGGCTACAAAAGTGAGCTCAAGGCCAACCTGAACTGCATAGTGAGACCCTGTCTCAAAAAGATCCCACCCCCCAAAAAAAGAATTAGAAAGCATGATAGCTCAAGGGCACAAGTGCCTGCCTGGCAAGTGCAAGGTCATGAGTTTGAACCCTGGTCTGCACACACACACACACACACACACACACACACACACACACACAAAGCAACCAATTTCATGCTTAGAAAACATGAGTCAAGGTCTGAAGGGAGACTTCTAGGACAACCCTCTTTATTAAAGTTTGGCCAAGGGGGAGGCATTAAGATTGTGGAGTGGGAAAGGTTTTTTTGAGGTTGCAGTCCAGACACTGAAATAGAGGCAACGTGAGGGAGGGGAGAGGGAGAGGGAGGGAAGCAGGTCCCGTGGGTCCAGGGAGGATCTCGGGTACAAAATGAAGTCCAGGAACAGAGTGAAGAGAGGAACTACATCAGAGGAGGAGGAGGAGGAAGAGGAGGGGGAAGGGAAAGAGGAGGGGGAGG
>PVJA010054217.1:0-11667 GCA_004027025.1 Myocastor coypus
AAGAAAGAAAGAAAGAAAGAAAGAAAGAAAGTTTAAACCCCCGCCCCCAAGAAAACACTTTTTAAATCAACTGCTTAAAATGGTCCTGGATTTCTTTTGTAACAAAACACCCCTAGGATTCAGAGTGTTCTGCTGCTTGTTTCTGCAGAGGACAGGGTGATACACGTTGGGCCGGGTCTGGTCCTGCCAGGGTGCAGATCTCCAAAGCCTGCCTTCTGTACTTTTTTTACACACTCTGCGCTCTTAGGTCTGGGGCGAGACGTCTCTGTCCTGTCCCCTGGGGAAGGGAAGCCTAAATCCAGGCCCTGGCCCCTGCTAGCCCAGCCCAGCTGACAGCACAAGGTCAGCTCCTCCTTCTCCTCCCAAGTCCCATAACTCAGGACAAATGCCCCATGGCCTCCTCCGACCACCTGCGGGGGATTCGGGTACCCCGTTCTGTCCAGGCACGCAGCATTCTGTCTGCTTCCGAGCGATCCAGAAACGGCGCAGGCTGAGTATGCCTCTTGCGATGAGCCACAAAGGTGTTCAGAGGACTCACACAGAGGGTTTGGGTTTTCTCAAAACCAAACAGCCTTAAAAACCTTAATCAGCCCAAGCATACCTGGGAAACTGCAACTTAGGCAGACTATGCACACTGCACAGCTAACAAAACAGAAGCGTGGATGCTACTTTTGCTGATTGAAACTGCACGTGGGTTGGGAGTGACTTACGTGGAGAGGTGAATACAGGAGTCGGGGTCTGTTATAGCACCAATAGGAAGGAGGCAGAGCTCGGTACAACCAATGGGCCTGAGCAGCGCTTCCAGGTGGGCGGAGGTTGTGGTAATGCTATGTAGGGCCCGAGGAGCGTGGGTACAGGGCGGGTGCAGAGCCACAGCAGCATGTGGCCCTTCCTGGTGGCTCTCCAATAGCAGACCACGACCCTCACTCTGGTATGCGGTGGGAGCAGGTGGAAAGGGGTCTGCACAGCAAGTCCGGAGGGAGGGTGCTGGCTTCCTCACGCCCTCTCCAGCCCCACCTACAAGCCACCCTTGCTGCCAGGGCCAAGTTCCAGGGCACTGGCTTCTCGCCTCCTGCTGCAGAGGGAAAGGAGACTCTGAGGTCCAAGTCCCACTGCCTCACAGGGCTGCATTTCCCAGCCCCGCCAGCCTCCCTCTCTCTTCTGCTGCCTGCCCTGACCCACTCCAGAGTGTGTGGGGGAGGGCTAGATCGTGGCTCAAGGGCATAAAAGCATCACCCACCTCCTCAGAGCTGCCCCCTGGGACACTCTGTACCCCACACCCACCGCATGCCACGAGCACTGTCTGCTCAGGAAGATTGCTCTGGGGTTCTTTCCTCTGTGTCTGTACCCCTCTCCTGTGTCCTGTGCTATGGCGTAAGTTCCACTAGAGCAGGCATCAGTCTCCTGGGGCTTGAAGTGTGGTTTTGTTTCCTGTGGAGTCTTTCTGGATGCATATGTAATGGGTTAGCTGAATTTTGTGCTATAACTATGGAAAACTATTAGGTTCTCTTACGCTTCCTATTAATGTGTTATCACCCTCTATCCAAGGCTATTTAGTAATGAGTAACTGTCTCCCTCCCCTCCCTAATCTAATTCAACAGTTAAAAATGCTCTAGGGCTGTGAAAAATTGCTAAGGCCACAAGATTAGCCCGACCTTGATTGCTTTCCATAAATGACATACAAACGTCCAAATCCGCGGCCAAGACTGTTAGTTCTGTCAAGTCCCATGAGAGGAAGTTCTTCCTCTCTCAGAACCCCAAAGACCCCTGCCTGATCTTTTCTTTCTTTCTTTCTTTTTCTTTTTTTTTTTTTTTTTTTTTTTTTTTTTTTTTTTTTTTTTTTTTTTTTTTTTTGCGGGACTGCGGTTTGAACTCATGACCTTGCACTTGCCAGGCAGGTACTTGTGCCATGGAGCTATCTCCCTGGCCCCTACCTGCCTAATCTTTTCTGCAGACCAGAATGTGGTGTTTTGCTTTAAAAGACCAGCCAAACCTTGCTTCATAGCTGGTTAGCACCTCCCTGTGTGGAATGCGGCTAATCAGTCGCTGGCCCAGCTAATAAAATGGCTCTCTAAATTTTAATCTGTTCTGCTCTTGGCCTCTTATCTAATTTGAACCTGGCACACATCAAGAGCTCTAATCACATGTCGAAGATCATGTAGCTGTCCTACGTCCATTAAGAGAGTAAACGAAGTTCTCTAACCTAAGAGAGCTTCAGAGGATCCGTCTCCAGCAAGGGGACTTAAGACCCGCGATGCACACGCTGGTCCTCGGCACAAGTGGGGCTCTGGGGCTGTTGGCTGCCCCTTCACCCTCCTGCTCGGAGCGGGGCTCAGAGGCAGGCAGCACCGCAGCCGACCAGGTCCAGCCCTCGTGCGTGTGTCCTTTCCCGTAGCTCTCCTGAGGACACCAACTTCCCCAAGGCTTCCCCTCCCTCCAGAGACCTCCGAGCGTACATACAGCAGCCCTAGGTCTTCTTGTCTGTGGGTAAATAGGGCTGAGAGTCGGGAGGAGAGGTCACGGGCATCAGCATGGGAATGCTTGCCACTAGTGCCAAGCCGTGAGCAGGCCAGGGGGGAAGGGAGCCAGCTGAGCAGGACTGGGGTTGGTTCCCTGGCATGAGTCGCCTGCCCAAGACCCCGCTGGCCCACTCTGGGTCTTCCAGGGGCATCCTGCACTTCCCTGGGCCAAAATTTTATTTATTTATTTATCTATCTATCTATTTATTTATTTATTTATATTGCTCTGCGGAACTGGGGATTGAACTCAGGCCCTTACACTTGCCAGACAAGTGCTTATTCTACTGAGCTATCTCTCCAGTCCCTCTGGGCCAAAGTTGAACGGTCCAGATTCTTGCTAAATAATACCAATAGGTTTATATTACCTGTGCGGTGTCTGTAAGGTGCTGGCATGATCCAGCACTTGGTCCCAACACGAGAGATGCTGCCTAGCGGGAAGCCTGGCATCCCCGGCTGAGGGAGGGCGGGGCAGTGCTCTTTGCAGGGCCGTGGCCTACGGAGCAGGCTGGAGTCTCCATGCAAACCCTGTCCTGTTTTTGCTATCCATGCCCAAGAGCCTGGCATCTCACCTTTGTGTGTGAGTCATTGATCCAAGAACCGCATGACATTGGTGGATGTAAGTGCATCCTGGAAAAAGATGGGGGAAACCATGTGTGGTGTGTAGAAAGGCCGGGCCTGCCACCGAAGCCCCCCGCTCGGTGCCACGAGAGCTCTTCCCACGAGTTCTCCTGCTGTGTTCTCTTTGGACACTCATTAAGGCCACCTGACCAAAGTGGTCAATACCTGGTTCCAGCATGAACACTAACTGTGTAAAGAAACTGCATGGAAGACATATAGAGGGAAAAAAGAGAGAAATGTGGTTTTCTCTCCTTGAAGATGACGCAATTGCATGGATGTTCCAAGGAATCTGAACACACGACAAAGCAGAACTGACAGGTCGGTTCAGCAAGTCCGCGGGACGCAGAGCATGCATGAAAAATTATGGGTCTGCATTCCGAAGCATGAGCCCTCAAATGAAAAGCAATATCACCCATGATCCCTCAGCTATCAAATCAGATAAGCAGCTGTAAACCTAATAGCCTCTTACAGAACTGGGTGCTGAAAGTAACTCAGGGACAAAATAAAAGCTCTAAACGAACACGTAGGCATTTAGAACAACGTATGTGTGGATCTGAGGGGAAATACACTCATGGATGGCAGAAGGACTGGAGGTTGCCTGGGGCTTGGGTGGTGGGAGGGAAGTGTGGGTGGCCCTGAAGGGGACAAATGGGACCCCTGCCAGTGTCTTGTGTCTTGGTCACGTCCGTGTCATTGTGATGCTGTCTGTGATCTTGAAAGGGTATCATTGTAGCCGAGCAGGACAAGCCTGGGATCCCTCAGAATTATTTCTTTCAGATGGACAGTAATCTATAGCCATCTTAAAGGTTTTCACTTAAAATTGTCATGAGTTTAAATATATATTTAAACATGCATGTGGCCCACGACTGGGCACTCACTCAGAAGGACCACCCAGCAAGACAGTCTCAGGTGCACAGGGGGAGGTGTCCACTGATGCCTTTGCTTGCTTTTTTTTAAAAAATGTATTTACTACAGGGTCTACAGGGTCTCACTACGTAGATCAGACTTGCAGCGATGATCCTGTTTTTGGCCTCCCAAACGCTGAGATTACAGGCATGCGCAGCACCACACCCAGTCTCAGTCCATGTCTCGGCATGCCCCAGGGGCGGGGCCAGCATGGCGGGTCCGGGATGGAACCCTGGGCCCCGCACCCTGCCTAAGCAGGTGCTTCAGTCTGCGGAGCTATCTATCTGGCCAGCCCTTGCTTTCTTTACAAACCTCAGGGATACCTCCAAAGTAATGATGATCTGACGCAAGTTCCTGTTGCCACGAGATGATATCGTATGTGTGGATTTGAAGGAGTAACACCCACTCACTCCTGTGTCCAGTGGTTTTTGCACACTTTCTGTAGGCCAAATATTTTTCTAGCTGTGAGGACTGCATCAAAGAGACAAACTAAGCATACAGTTCTCCTGGCATTCACATTCTACAGGTATGGGGAAAAATAAGCCAAATGAGAGAATTCTTGTGCAGTGATAACTTGTCTCCAGTTCCAGACACTGTCCCCATGGCCAGCTCCGTGGTTATGAAACTGGACCAAGCAGGCTTTTATTTCTCTTTTGCACTTGCCCAAAGGGGTTACTTGGGGGCACTCGCTCACGCTGAATTCAGGAGACGTGACAGCTCTCCCATCTGAGCCTCAGCGGCACCAGAGGGGATTCTGCAGACCCACGAGGCTTTCCAGGCCTGTCCCTTCTCCTCCTGGGACAGCGCAGAGGGCTTTTGCTTGCCTCTCAGTAGGCTGTCCCCACTGCGGAGCTGCAAACCCCAGCTATGAGCCGGCCCTTGGGCCCAGCTTCCCCCTCCAGCTTAGCTCCTCCTTATTTGTTCTCCAGAAGCCCTGACCCGTTCTTCAGTAGCTCTCTTTGTACTTGCTAACTGCCCATCACACAACCAGCCACTGTTCAGAGTGCCACATGCTTCTGTCTCCTGACTGATGCTGATTCATATAATTACAGATCATTTCAAAGGTCCTAAGTGCTGCGGGGAAGATCAAGTGAGCAGCAATTAGGGGTCCAGCCAGGGTTTGTGTTTTAACTAGAATGGTGCCAGTTCAGCCTCGGCAAGATAATATTTGAACAGCCAGTGGAAGACAGTGGAGGAGATGAGCCATGAATGAATGAGGCGGGAGGGAAGTTCAGGTGGGAGGAGCGGCCAGGGGTGGCTTGGAATGTGACATTGTGCTTAGCAGGTGCCAGAGAGAGGGGGGCAGAGTGGCCAAGGGGGTGAGAGCGTGGTGGGCTGTTGACGTCATGACGACTTTAGCCTTTACTCTGAATGAGATAGGGAGACCCTGGAGGGCTTTGTCAGAGTCCAGAGTGACTTATTTGAAATGGCCATGTCCTTGGCTGTGCTGAGGATGGTGTGGTGGAGACAGAAGGCTGGAAACCAGACCAGAGTGACAGCGTGATGCCATCTACCTGAGTGTCAGAGAGTGACGGGGTGGAGACTGATGTGCTCAGCACAGAAAGGGGGAAATGGGTAAGAACCCGGGAAGGGGTCGTTTTTGGATGCTGTGACACAGAGTGCGGTCCGGAACTCCTGAAGAACAGGAGCCAGGGATGCTACCTGTTGTCATGACAACTCTACTCCTGAGGGAATTTGCACATCTTGGCAGGGAGGGGACTGAGCAGAGAAAGCAGCCATGTTGAGAAGACGAGACCAAGAGGGGTTTGTGGGCCCCAGCGACAGCAGAACTGTGCAGCAAAGACCCAGACAGGAAGGGTCACTCGCAGGAACAAGCGGAGGGTCCCGCGAGTAGCCACACAACTTGCAGGCCACGTGGCAGAGGCAGAGTTCTACAAGCCAGAGACAGTGAAGAGTGCCTCAGGAAGAAAAAATAAGTCTAAGGGCAACGTTACCTGGCAACAGGGACAAGAATTAGTGAGCAGGGAAAGAAGTCGGTGGGTGACACACCAGGACTTTCAACAGGTGGATCTGGAGTGGCTGACATCCGCCTGCCAAAGAACAAGGCCTTGCTGGCGCCACGTGCAGAAGTGTTCTAAAAGCGGGTCCGAGCCAAGCCTGGGCGTTAGAACTGCAGCGTCCTTCGAGGAGGCAGACTGGGAACCTGGCTTCAACGCTGCACTCTTACGACACCCAGAAGACAAGCCCCCGCGGGAAAACTACACAAATCCAACTTCCTCAAAATGTGAAGGTTTTGCACGTTCAAGAACTCTGTCAAGAAAAGGAACATGATGAGCACATAATGTGAGAAAATATTTAGAAATTGTGCATCTGTTATAGTGCCAAAAATAGACAGGTTCATCTTATAACTCCATAATTTTGTATAGCCTCATTATAAATGGATAATGGACATTTCTTCAGAAATATATGAATTTTTTCATATATATATATATATATATATATGAACTCTCCCCTATCCTTTGTAGGTAGGGAATGCAAGCTAAGGTTTCATGAAAGCTCAGCGATCACACACTAGAGTGACTGAAACAGAAACCACATAAAAGCAAGAGATGACCAGGACATAGAGAGCGCAAGCTGCTGGTAGGAACGCAAACCGTCACAGCCCGACAGCAAACAACAAAAGAAGTCAACAGTGTACCCACAGATAAACATAAAAATTAACATATGTCCCGGCGATCTGACTTCCAATGTGCATGCCCCAGAAACATGAAAATATGTTCACACGAAACTTTTATGTGAATATCATTATCTTCAAAGTAATTGGCATGCAAAGTGTCGGCATGCAGAATTGATTAAATAATTAACCATTAATGGCTCCTTTCAATAAACCAATGGAAATTGGTACTGTATATATGGTGCAGTTGTCCCCCGAAAGCCTCATGCAGTCACTGGTTCTAGAATCCGCGATTAATTCATGATCCAAGGCTGGGATGATGGCTGTGGGTGCTGACGGGACGATGGCTGTGAGTGGCACGCCCCGCCGGGGCCGAGAGCCCGCAGCCAATATGAGGAGGAGAGAGAGAGGCTCGCTCTGGTGTGCTCGCTGCCGCTGCTGCTCCCCCATTTGCTCTGGCTGTGTTTCTGTTTTCTGCTGCCATGAGCTGCTGCCCCCTGCCTTGGGCCACCCTGCCTGGGAGCCAGCTGAGCAGGAACTGAAACCGCTGCAAACTGGGAGCTAACTCAACCTTGCCTTCCTTCGTTTGGCATGTTGGTGCTCTGTCCCAGCAGCGACTGCAGAGTGACGTATGCTCCCGGCCCGCTTCCTTCCCCCCCCTCCCCCGTCCCAGTTGTTCCTTCCTTCTGAGCAACTCGCTTCTCCCTCACAATATCTGCTGTGGGTTTTGGATGGTAGTTCCTCTGCCAGATTCTTACACTAGGGAGACAATGCGATGATTACGCGTGGGGGTCCGGCTTACTTCACTTGTAAGTGTGGTCCCTAGTTGCACCCGCTCACCTGTACGAGGCTCAAGTTTCTCTCTCTTATAGCTGTGTTATACTCCATTGTGTACAAATACTACATCTTTTTTTTTTTTTAATCTATCCCTCTGCTGATGGGCATTTGGGTTGTTTCCAAGATTTAGTTAGGACAAATTGTGCTGCTACACACACAGCTGCACGTATGTTATTGTGGTGTGATGCTTCCACTTTTTCTGGAAAAATACCCAGAAGGGGAATATCTGGGCCCAGGGGACCTCCAGCTCTAGTTTTTGAGGAGTCTCCACACTGGTTTCCACAGTGCTTGCTCCGGCCTGCATGCACTCTCACCTGCAGTGCAGAAGGCGTCCTGCCTCCCCAGAGGGCAGGCTTTATTCAAGCCTGTGCTGCACACTGGGTGCCCCTCCTGGGCCAGCCTGAGCAGTACAAGGGCACACTGCAGGGTTCCCATTGGCTCAAAGTCAGGCCTGCTGATTGGTCTAAATTTGAGTCTGGAATTGATACAAATGAGACTCAGCTCTGCTCTTCTGATTTGAGCCTACGGATTGGTCCAAATTTAATTCTACTTAGTTCAATTCGAGCCAAGGTAGATAACTCTTGGGGCAGATGTGGGGTGCTCAGGGTACCTTCAGTTCTGTGGCTTTAATTGAGAAGTGTGTCCAGAGAGAGAGAGAGAAAGAGAGAGAGAGAGAGAGAGAGAGAGAGAGAGAGAGAGAGAGAGAGAGAGAGAAAGAGAGAGCCTTGGAACTCTTTAGGACTTCTAGTTGTGCTCATCACAATGTATAGGGTACGGGGGATGATATAGGGTATGTTAATAATGAGCCTGGAATCCTGCACATTGGGGCGACTCCCTTGTGCTTCTTCATGAAGTGGCAGTGACACATAAGATGGCAGGCATAGGGGAGGGCGCCACAGGGACAGCCAAGCAGCACCTCCTGTCAGAGGGGCCTGGACAGCAGCCATGCGGTGGTCCCCAGGTGGGGAAGACACGGAGGCTAGCTAGTAACATACGCAAGAAGAGAGAGCTACACAGAGACCACCCCGAGGGCCCAGGCCCTCGGGTCACCCTCGTCAGCCCGTCCCACCCCCTCTCCCGCGCTTCACTGCATCCTGCCCCTGCAGACTTCCCCGAAGCCCCCGTCCCAGCCCTGTTCCCGTCCCCCCCGCGGCCTGCTCAGCTGCGGTGCCCTGTGTGCCACCCGAGTGCAGGTCCTGTGCGCACAGTACCCTTCTGAGCATCGGAGCCGCATGTCTCCCCGACCTGAAGAGGATAAAGTGTGAGCGCCCATTCGGCTCTGTGTGGCGCCCACAACTAGGGAAGGGGCCGTCTTCCCTGGAAGCCGTAGGCTGAGCTGTGGATGCTGGAACCATTTCTCTCTCCCGACCACTAGTTCTACCTGCACGCCAAGGTGCCTGGGCTTCTGGGGGCTGCTTCCTGGGTAGTCTCTGCACAGCTCCTTCCTTGGGCGGAAAGTCCTGGGCCAACTCACAGGTATCTACAGATCTGTGTCAGCCGGGGTTCTCATGGGGTCAGCATCTCACAGAGAAATTATGAATAACTGGTGAGGAAAGGAACCCCCTCTCCTCACCAACATGGGGAGGTGTAGGGAATAGAGGGCCTAAGGGAGATTTTTGTGGTTGAGGCCTCTGGTAAGAGGACGCATGTGTGCTTGACACCAGCAACATGGCAGGAGCAGGGACAGAGCAGGAGCCATCTCTGTGTTGTCCAGCTTGTATATGTCAGCTGACTTGAGCATGTAGCATATGCATCAGGCAGTTAACTGGAGCCCCCGACCTCCTACAATGAGTGTACATTAGAGGCTTAAGAAAAGGAGGAAAATGATATGGTTTGGGAGTCTAGGGAGGCCAGAGCCCTCTCGGAGCCAAGGCAATGCCTTCAGTGGATATCCAGTATTTCAGGGGGCGTGAGGGGCCGCCAAAGGAAAGGTCGAGGGAAAGGCGGGAGCCTGGGCAGGACCCAGGAGCCAGAACAAAGGTAGCTGAGATAGCTCCACCCCGGACTTCCACCAGTTCCTCGAAAAGAATGGCTTGTGCCTCTATCGCTGGATACGCTTTCCATGCCCGTGTCCCGTCGTCTGAGCAACCACGATGATATGCGATGTGTTAGTGACAGTGACCTGCCCCTATCTTGCTTTTTCTTTTCTCCTTTTTGCTGCAGCCCTGGGTCTCTCCCACTACCTTGCTTTGAAATTTTATGTCAGTGCTCCCATGTTTTCATTATCATCTCTTCAAAATAAATGAGCTCAGCGGAGTAAGTGCTTGCTCTGACAAGCGCAGGGACCAGGGTTTGGCCCTTGGTCCTGCGGGCTGCGCTGGTCCTGTCCCCGGGGACACAGAGGATATCCAGAGAGAGGGAGACTTCTCAGCAGCTGAGAAGGAGTTGGCAGGTCCCCATGCTCCACAGCAGAGCTGGAGGACTGAGGCCTGCAGACAGCCACAGGCACAGCTGGGAGAGGTCGCGGCTCCACCGTGAGGCAAACCTAAGGCGACGCCAATGCCCCAGTTCTATAACACAGGATCCCCATCGACCTAACGTAGCCCAGAAGTCAGCTAGCGACTTCCTTTGCATCAGTGGACCTTGGTTGACTCTTCTGGGTGGTTCTAGGGATCATCACTCTTTCTGCAATTGGAACCCCAACAGCTGGAAAGATCACATGGGCTCCTTATTAAATAACTGAACCGCCAGCCCATGCCGTGACAGTGTAGGCGTCAGCAGCCCCTGAATGGCGGGCATCCCCAGGTGATAATGCAACCCTAGGCTCTGCCCACTGTAAGCACAGGGAGAATCTGGGGCATGGGATGGGGGCTAGCGAGCAGGGAGTGCAGTGGTGAGTGCCCCCTGGGGAGGCTCAGGGGCTCAGGGCAGAGACAGGATGGGGCCGGGGGAGTCCACACCCACCAGGGCCACTCTCTGGGCTCCCAACTCGGGGCTGCGGTTCCTGGGCTCAGCAGTGAGGGGCGGGCTCTGCTCACCCATCAGCCACTGCGGGGGGCCAGGGACTGGGTGGACTGCAGAGCAGGTCGGGACGTGGGAGGCAGCAGCTGCCATCCATGGGAAGCTGGAGGCGTGTGGCGGGTGGAGGGGGCCGTGGGGTCTGGAGCCAGCCGGGCTCCCCATGTGCCTGCCGCCAGCCCTGGGTCCTTCAGACCTCTATCTTTCTTTGATTTTTAAACACCTCTTCGTCTTTCTGGCTGAGGTTTCCCTTCATTGCTCAGGTACTTTGAAAATCATTTTCTACCCTGAGATCTATGCCGTATTTTTACCTGTCTTCTCATATTGTCACCCGGAGGTGTCTGACCCTTCCCTAATGTTGTTCTGGGGCTGGGGAGCAGAAGATGCACCGTGCCCACTGTCACCGTAGGCCGAACCTGTCCCCGCTCTCCAGGATGTCCAGGTCAAGACCACCCAGGAGCTCACGCCCAGATTCAGGTCTGCGAGGGACAGGACTGCAGCGTGTCAGTCCTCAGTGATCAATCAGCAGCCTCTCAGAGAAGGCTGGGCACTTCCTGCGCCAAGAGCGTAGCGGCGAAGGCTCCCTCCCTGCCTAAGGCTTCGGGAAGTTGCTCCTCACTGGGATTTGTGGTTCCTGGGGCTACCCGGGATTCCAGATACCCGGCCTCTCTCTCTCCTCAGGGTAGCTCCCATGGTGTCCTTCTAGGCCCAAACACAGGAGGCCAGAACACCAACAAGGACATAGGAAGGCTGTGGCTGAGGCTCTGCCTTTTGTGAGGGGTCAGGAAGGGAGTGCTGGTAGCTCTGCCCCAGCCCTGCCTCTGCATCTAGGCTCCTTAAAATGGATCCTGTCCTTTGGTGGCATGAAGTCTATACAATCCTGTCTTCCCCAGTGGCTTTCCTGAATGCTCCAGCCAAGGTCCCAGCCTTGTACAAAACCATTCACAGAGAACAGCTGATCAGGTGGGCCTTTGGCACATTGTGTGGTCCCGTGTGCCCATCTGGTGCCCTGCTCATAAGGCCTGGAAGCTTCTGGGCACAGCGTCTCCCCAGAGCTCTTAAGTACCCAACTCAAGGCCCATGTGTGTACAGATCCCAGAGGAAAACAAAGCTCTTTATTTGGAGTCCTACAGGGTTGGGGTAGCAGCTGAAGGGCTATATAGTAGGAAGAGTGGTCCAGGTAGGAGGGGTGGG
>PVJA010054218.1:0-11651 GCA_004027025.1 Myocastor coypus
TTTTTTTTTTTTTTTTTTTTTTTTTTTTTTATCTTTTTGAGACAGGGTCTCGCTATGCAGTTCAGGCTGGCCTTGAGCTCACTTTGTAGCCCAGGCTGGTCTCGAACTCGCACCAATCCTCCTGCCTCAGCCTCCCGAGTGTTGGGATTACAGGCGTGAGCCACCACGCCCGGCTCATCACTTATCTTTGAAAGAATGTCTTCCATGAACTGCTCTGCTGCTCTAAAAATTATACTTACTCTCTCTTTTTTACCTCAACAATAATGATAATTATAGTGTTAGATACTAGATGGTGAACCAGGAAATGGAAAATGCAAAAAAAAAAAAAAAAAAAAAGTAAACTATATAGTGTCTACCCTTGATGAGGTGCCTATTTTCTTTGGTGAGCACTTGCACAAAATGTGCAGAACCATTAGCACATATGTTCTCCAGTATGTGTGCAGTATGACCATGTTTCTTCTTTAGTCAATGAAAAAACCTATCAGTGGGTTTCTTCGGATCTGTGTGAACAAGACAACGTGTTAGTTTCCACAGAGTTGGGATTTGAGTTAAATATGGATCTCTGAGGGAAAGAATAGGATTTAAGCAAAGTAGGGTTTAATGGTCCCTCCCCCAGCCTCAGAGTTAAGTTCACACCAAAAGGCAGGGGCGGGGTCTCCAGCAGGCCCTCCCATCCTTCAGTGAGAGGCAGGGCTAGGTGTTCTCCGGGCTCAGAGAAGCATAATGCACCTTGGATGTCTGTAGAGGGGGCAGATCAACTTTTAACTCCAGCTCCCCTCAATATGCTATTTTTAGTGATGACCATGGGATAAAGAGAGTAGCAACCACAGACTGAAAAGAAGCACAGTGAATTTTCTTTTACTGGACTTGGTGAATAAAATCATGCCAATTAAAATATGTAAAATAATTCTTACAAAAAAATAATTCTTACAGTATAAAAAAGGTGGGAAAATAATAGATTAGTGCTTTAAATCATATTACTATTATTCTAAAGAAAGAAAGCAAATACTCATATGCCTTCATGTTAGTCTGCCACAGAAATGCGTATTAGGCTACTAGTCACCGAATAAGAAAAATTGAAAAGGAAAAAATTTCTGTTCTAAAGATATTATTCAAATATAGCAAAATATTTCACACAGGAACTAAAACTTGCATTTAGCAACCCCCCTAAATACACACACACACACACACACACACACACACACCCATTATGATTGGTTCACACTTGCATTCTTTTAACTTTTAATGATACACAAAAACTCCAAGTGACTTTTTTTGTTTGTCTTTTTGAGACAGGGTCTCGCTGTACAGTTCAGGCTGGCCTTGAGCTCACTTTTGTAGCCCAGGCTGGTCTTGAACTCTCACTGATCCTCCTGCTTCAGCCTCCCGAGTGCTGGGATTACAGGCATGTGCCACTGCGCCCGGCTTCCAAGTGACTTTTTATGGAAGGAATTAAATTGAGAAAGACTTGAACTCACTCAGGGCTGTCACCACCACTGTGCTGCCATTATTTATTTCACATCTAGTATTTGAACATAGAAGCAGAGACACAAACTATACACAGCAAGTTCAAATGTGAATGAAATTGGACCAAGAAGAACATGAAGCGAAGTTTATTTATATCAGGGCTTTGCTGTGTTAACTAACATTGAAGGATAAGAGCTTCGGCCTGAAGTAGTTTTGAAAGGGAATAATATTTATCATCATGTAGAATCGCTAGTATATGACAACATATAGTACAACAAATCAACTTTTACTCTTTTACCTTTTTTTTGTTGTTGTTTTGTTTTGAGACAGGGTCTCCCTATGCAGTTCAGGCTGGCCTTGAGCTCAGGGTGATTCACCTGTCTCAGCCTTCTGAGTGCTGGAAGGCATGCACCCTGGAGGTGTGAGCCACCCACCTGGCCTGTTTTGTTGTCTTAAAAATCTCTCTGGACAATTTACTTTTTTTTTTTTTTTTTTTTTTGTCTTTTTGAGACAGGGTCTCCCTATGCAGTTGAGGCTGGCCTTGAGCTCACTTTTGTAGCCCAGGCTGGTCTCGAACTCACACTTATCCTCCTACCTCAGCCTCCCAAGTGCTGGGACTACAGGCGTGCGCCACCATGCCTGGCTTGGACAATGTACTTCTATACTCCCTGTGGCCATGTCTATCATACCTTTGGTATGCCAAGGCACAGGGAATAAGGGATAACAATACTGAAACTGTTAAGGGGGAGCAGAATGCTTTGGTCCGAGCAGACATGGTCCTTCTGTGGGAACATCAGACAGCCCCAGCAGATCCTGGGAGCAGAGTGTGGCAGTGGCCAATGTTGCTTCTCTGAAAATAGCTGTTTATCTGTTGTGTGGATGCGGAGTGGGAATGAAGGGATGCCGATGTGTGTGCCTCTGTTAGGGAGGCAATGGAGAGGCGCGAGACAGGACAGGAGATGGATTTGTGCCTTCTCCTGGAAACAATGGGGAATTCTGATTGTAAACCAGATGTGGATTTAGTTTCTCTCTTCTAATTTAAATACATCATAAGAACATGCTATTCTTATCTTCAGTTTCCCTGTGAGCTTGGTAAGGGATGTCTAATTGCCAGTTTAATAAGGAGGAAATTTTGATAGGTCTATTTGAAGATTTTCTTTCCTGGGGTGAGTTGATGGATTGAAAGATGTGTTTCAGATGTAGTTTATTAAAAAGGAATATAATCCCAGCACTCGGGAGGCTGAGGCAGGAGGATCGGTGCGAGTTCGAGACCAGCCTGGGCTACAAAAGTGAGCTCAAGGCCAGCCTCAACTGCATAGTGAGACCCTGTCTCAAAAAAGACAAAAAAAAAAAAAAAAAAAAAAAAAAGGAAAAGACTCAGATTCAGTCAATAGCCAGCAACCGTTGAAGCTATTATTGAGGAGCAAAAGCCGACACAATCCGAAGCTGAACGTGGGGGTGCTCACTTCTCCAGCCACCAAGTGCATTTATACACGCACACAAGAGAAGTCTTCTGTGTGTGTGTGGCAGGAGTTGCAGGTTCTTACAGGTAGTTTGCTGGCCCCAGCCAGGACCTAGCTCTGTCATGGTCTTCCAGGAAGGTCACCTCAGAGCAGCTGCGAAAGCTCCTGGGCCTCTGCCGCTGTGGAGCCACGATGTTGCAACGTTCTTCCCCACACAGCCAGCGGGCTATGGTGCCACTGCTTGTGATGTCACCCAGGGGCTGGCTCAAGGTCACACTACCTCTTGCCTCATCCTGCTGACCTCTTTCCCTCCCTTAGGTTCTCCCCTGATCCAAGACACAGGGGGAGCACACCAGCTTGGTAGGGCTCGGGAGGCTGCAAGCTGTAATCAGTCCCCAGTTTGTGCCTGCTGACCGGTTCAGCCCACCATCCACTGCTCGCCACTGCACACTGCAACTGCGGCTTTCCCTGGGGCTTCCCAGAGGGACCATGCAACGAAGGCAGGAGTTCCCAATGAAGCAAATTTTCACCACTGAGTGGCAGAGGGTGGAAGAGGATGCAAGGATAAAATCTTCCTCTTTCCCTCCCCTGAAGGACTCTTCTGAGAAATGTTTCCATATGGACTCTCTGGAAACTTGCACGTGACCTAGCAACCAATTGCACTTTACAGTGAAGCAGAAGCCAGCTCCTCCGCAGTAAGGCACCTTTGCTGCTCCCCTTCCTCTACCCTGTGCACCTGTCCTTTTTCACTTTTGCTCCCTCCACTTTACACCCTTTGAATGTAAACTTTGCCTCAGACTATAATTTCTCAGGACTCAAACAAAAAGTGTTTATAGGCGGCAAAATTGTCACAATGCTCAGTGTTCATGGTCGTGAAAAGCAATTAAACCATTAGTACAAAGGAAAAGGAAAAGAGGAATTGCAGAGCTGGAAACTAGAATTAAAATAGTCTGTGTAAATAGCTTAGGATTTACAAGATGTCAATTCTATCCTTTTTCTGCTGCTTATTTGCAAACTGGGGTAAACAATCCATCTGGCAAAGTTATAACACTGTGAAAAGCGTTGAGTTTCTTTAAAAAGCATGGAAGTGCCATCATGTATGCATGACAAAAGGGTTGTGAGCGAGTTTCATTGTGCAGACATCATGGGTCGTGGCCTGCACATAAACCTAGATGGAACTGTGTAGTCAATTTCTCCATGTGCTCTCTGGAAGTCAAGAGGTTTGGGGGGGGGGGGAGAAGTATGAAGTTACTATTGCCCTAAAACATAGGATACTGTTTCATGGCAAGCTTTTTAAGTGTCTATATCTATATCTATATCTATATCTATATCTATATCTATACCTATATGAGTACACTCTAACACAATGATAAAATAGAATAATAAATACATAAAAGCGGCAACAGTCATTTACTGTCAACTCTTATGTACTGTACATCATTGTATGTGCTGTACTTTTATGCAACTGACAGCACAGTAGATTTGTTTCCAGCAGTGTCACTTCAGATGCAGGAGCAATGCATTGCACTGTGACATCATGACAGCTGCATCACTAGGTAGCAGAAGTTCTTCATCTGTTATAATCTTCTATTGTGGTCCACAATTGACTGAGATTTTATACTCCATAGGACTGCATAATGGATTAGTCTAAGAAATAAAAAATAACAATATTCAGAAGACTAGGGGCTGGTGAGATGGCTCACTGGTATAAAGCACCTGCTTAGGCAAGCTTAGGCAACTGCAGGGACCACAGTTTGATCCCGGGGACCACATGCTGCACCAGCCCCACCCCCAGGGCAGGCTGAGCTGGCCACAACATAAATAAGTAAATAAGTAAATAAATAAATAGTTACAAAAAAAGAAGACTAGTAAGTGTATCAGGTATAACTATAATGTATTTTATTTTGCAAAATTTCCCAGGAGAAGTTCATCAAGTTAATTTTTAGTGATATGAGATTAAAAACTCAGCTCTATTCATCACTTAAAAACTACTGAGGATTAACCTCCCGGGCGTGGTGGCACACACCTGTAATCCCAGCACTCGGGAGGCTGAGGCAGGGGGATCAGTGCGAGTTCGAGACCAGCCTGGGCTACAGAAGTGAGCTCAAGGCCAGCCTGAACTACATAGTGAGACCCTGTCTCAAAAAAAAACAAAACAAAAAAAACTACTGAGGATTAAACTGGGTGTGGTGGTGCACACCCAGTAATCTGATTACAGTACCACCTGTAATCTCAGCACTACTTGGGAGGCTGAAGGAGGAGGAGTGCTGGGTTTGAGGCCAGCCTGGGTGATAAGTGAAATCAAAGCTTTTCTGCACTACATAGCAAGACCGTGTGCCAAAATAAATAAAAAACAACAAAAACCACATCAAAACAAAAAATAAAACAATACTAATCATTAACTGAAATGCTTATCTTTGTTAATTCATTTGTTTATTAACCATCTCTCTTATAGTAAGACTAAATGCACCATACCCAAGGACCTCTTACTGTCTTGTCTCCATATTCCAAGCTTCAGTTCAGCGTCCACATTGTTAAGAGTGACAGGAGAACTAGCCACTCTTTCTAGGACAGTTAGAAACAAAGGAGCGGAGTCACTCCTTCCCTGTTGTTCAACTGTAAGTGTTGCACCACTCTAATGATTACCTGGGGTTAAATCTGGGACCACCCTAGTGATTGTCTAGGCTCAGGGTTAGGCCAGGTAGGTCACGGACGTTAGAGAGTGACAGTTGGAGGCTCTTTGGATCAGCAGAGTCTGACCCTATAAATATGCATAACCTTTTGCCCTTTCACACTCGACCCCTTTTCTTTCCTCTTTGCCCTGAGTCCTTTTCCACTTTATGCTCTTTCCCTTCGCTCATCTCCCTGCTCCTGTGTTCTTCCATGAACATAGCTACATGCTACATATGATGTGTGGCAGCTGGGCAGTTCTTTCCCTGTCACATACAAGAACCTGGACTATTTTCGGCCCACTCAACTGTAGCATTTCCACAGAAATACAGTTGAAAATGCAATTCATTGTGTTCTTTGGTTTCTTTTATTTAAAGATCAAGGATTAGCAAAAAAAAAAAAAAAAAAATGAGTGCAGCTTATGTTCATGTTATAAATGACACTGTGGTTAATGTTCCTTATTTATTTGTGTCTCATGAGACACAGTTATGAAAGAGTTAGCAGGCTGATGGAGCAGAATGCAGCCGAAGCTTATCTGCTACTCTATATACATTTGATCTCTTGACTTCCCCGAAAAGGATTTTGGGAGCCCTAAGATCAAGGATGCCTATAGGAGGATTCGAGAGGTCAAAATCCGAAGAGATCTGTTAAAACTGCAACTGGGTAACTAGGTTCTACTGGATTCTACTGTCACAAAGATAGTAATTAACATGGTTTCTGCTTCTGCAGTGCACTGCCCTCTGAGAAGCTACCATTTGTGAAATTGGAGTAAAATATCATGAAAGAATATGTATCTTATATTTTCTGAAAAAACTATGAAGATACTCTTCCATTTTCTTCATATTTGTATGAGTCCAAATACTTTAATATGCTTCAGAAGTGAGAGACATAGAAACAAATTTAAATTAGAAGCAAATGGATCAATGCAGCTGTCTCATAACAGGCTGGACATTAATTTGTAAAAATATATAGCAGTGCTATACTCTTAGTGCCTATTAAATATTTTTTGTTTTGAAAATGTAGTTTTTCATAAAATGTGTCATTGACAATTAATAGGGCTATAGTTATTTTAATGAATTAATAAATGCATATTTTAAAATCTGTTTTAATTTTCTAATATGCTAAATATCAGTAGATGTAGTTCATCAAGGAAAGGCTTTTGGGATCCCTTAATTTTTTTTAAGAGTGTGATGGAATTCTGGGACAAAAAGTTAAAAACTTTAAATTTTTTTCCATTGGACCCTGAAGACCTCGCTTTGCTCACAGTCAAGATGGCAGGCTGCCTGGCTGTTGCAGCATGAAGCCGGTGGTTGGAAGGTATCCTGAAGTGATATTATAGTGCTGCAGGGTTCAGTAAGCTGGGCTTAATGGGAAATGATACAATATATGATGATGAAGTTGTAAAGGAAGCCATAAGAAAGCTTCCAGAAAACCTTTATAATGACAGGATGTTTCGCATTAAGAGAGCCCTGGACCTGAGCATGAAGCATCAGATGTTGCCTAAGGAGAAGTGGACAAAGTATGAGGACAATAAATTCTACCTCGAGCCATATCTCAAAGAGGTTATTTGGGAAAGAAAAAAAAGAGAAGAGTGGGCAAAGAAGTAATCACATAGTTGGAAGTCTGTGGATACGGCTATCTTCAAAATATTTTTATGAACTTGTTTAACCCTGAAACACACAGTTCAAAAATTATCTGGTCACGCCGGGCGTGGTGGCTCATGCCTGTAATCCCAGCACTGAGGCAGGAGGATCAGTGTGAGTTCGAGATCAGCCTGGGCTACAAAAGTGAGCTCAAGGCCAGCCTGAACTGCATAGTGAGACCCTGTCTCAAAAAGAAAAAAAAAAAAAAAAATCTGGTCTGCAGATACTGGACATTAAATAAATGTCTGTGTGTTTATTTATTTATTTATTTATTTAATTTTTTTTTTTTTGTGGGACCAGGGTTCGAACTCACGACCTTGCACTTGCCCAGCAGGCACTTGTGCCTCGGAGCTATCTCCCCAGCCCCTTTTTATTTATTTTTCACAACACAAACGCTTTATTTTAACAGTCGCAGGTCATCCCGTGGAACAGGCTGTAGGTGGGCGTCCAGGACCCAGCAACTGGGTTCAGTGCAACCTCCGGGCTTCCCGCTCCGACTCCAGCAGGGTGAGCACGTCGCCTTCTCGCACGGGCCCCTTCACATTGCGGAAGATAGAGCGGCTCGTGTCGTCCATGAATTCCACGCGCACCTGCGTGCACTGTCCCTGCGAGCCGGTCCTGCCCAGCACTTTGGTGACCCTAGCCAGCTTGATGGGCTGCACATGACTCGTGTCCATGATGGCGACCTACAGCGACCGGGCGGAAAAAGAATGTCTGTGTATTTAAAAAAAAAAAACCAAAACAAAACAAAACAAAAAAAAACCAGCAGCTGGAGAGATAGCTCCATGGAACAAGTGCCTGACTGGCAAGGGCAAAGTCATAAGTTTGAACCCTGGTCCTGCAAAAATAAATAAATAAATAAATAAATAAATAAATAAATAAATAAATAAATAAATGTAAAAATGAAAAATATTTTTTTTTCCATTGGAGAAAGAGTCTCAAAAACCAGAGCAGTGATTGTGAACTTTTAGGGCCTGCAATGATGCAAGCATCCCGTGGTGGTGCAGGTACCACTCACTGGTTTGCCACCCTTGACCTAGAGCAGTGGTTCTCAACCTTTCTAATGCTGTGACCCCGCAGTACAGTTCCTCATGTTGTGCTGACCCCAAACCAAGAAATAATTTTGGTGGCTGCTTCAAAACTGTAATTTTGCTACAGTTATAATTTCTGATGGCTTTAGGTGACCCCTGTGTTTTGGTCATTCGACCCCTGCTGAGGTTGTGACCCACAGGTTGAGAACTGCTGGTAGAGGCTTGGTCGACATATTTATTTGCTTACTTATTTATAAGAATATCTTTGTTTTGCCTTCACATTTCCACAAGCTCTATTTTGATATAATTGATAAACTTGTATATATTTAAAGCATACAATGAATTTAAATTGTATAGTTTTTGTTATAGTTATTACTATGCAGAAATTGTGCAAGATGGTAGATTTCATTATGATTTTTTTAATCTATTTTTTAAAATGTATTTAATAGAGGGCCTATAGGGTCTCACTATGTAGGTTGCACTTGTAGTGATCCTGTTTTCAGGCTTCCAAGCGCTGGGATTACAGGTGCTTGCCACCACACTCCGTCTCTCATTGCGATGTTTTTATGCATGCTTTTTACATATAATGTGGTTTGATCACAGCTGCCTTTCCTGTTTCCCTCTCACTCATTTGATAGATACGAACACTGTGAAATGGCTACAGCAATCCAGCCACTAACAGAGCTAGCACCCTACCCTGGATGAGAGCACAGGAGATCTATTCTCTTAGCACGTTTTAGGCGTCTAATATCTTTAATAGTTAGCTCACCAGCCTGTGCATCAAGCTTTCAGAACTTTCCCACTGTATAATTAGGATTTTGTATCCTCTTACTAACACCTCCTACTTCCCCCAACCCTGACCCACCCTAGGAACCATTCTTCAGCTGCTTCTCTGAAGTCCCCTTTTTTGGGCTCCACATACAAGTACAGCCACGCAGTATGTGTCTTTTTTTGTATCTAGTTTATTTCATTTAATATACTGTCCTCCAAATTCAACCATATTGTCAAAAATGACAAAATGTCCTCATTTCAAATGCTGAATAATGTTCCTGTGTGATTGCCTATCACATTTTTCTCTCTATTCATCTTTTTTTTTTTTTTTTTTTTTTTTTAATAGCTGGCTCAGCCTGTCCTGGAGGCGGGGCTGGCGCAGCATATGGTGCTGGGGATGGAACCGAGGTCCCTGCTGCCACCTAAGCTTTCCTAAGCAGGCACTTTAGACCACAGAACCATCCTGCTGGCCCCTCTCTCTATTCATCTTTAAACAGATGACTACATTATTTCAATATCTTGTCTACTGCAAATAATTCTGCAAAGAACATAAGGGTGCAGGTATCTTTTTGAGATCCTGATTCCATTTCCTTTGGAGATATACCCATAAGAATTCAGATGATAGTTTCATTTTTGAGTTTTTGAGAAATTTCCCTACTGTTCCCTACTGTCCCACTTAAGGCACACTGGCAGGGACTGGAAGCCCTCTTTACCAAGTTTCTACCATTCCCAAAAGGTGCCGAGCTGAGGCCCAAGCCTTTAACACACCAGCCTTTGGAAGAATTGAGGTCCAAACTTATGGAACCATCCTAACAGGTATGAGGTGATATTTCTTTGTGGTTTCTGCATCCATGTTTAATTGTCAAACTAGGCGATTCTCCTGGGGGATGGCAGTGTGTTAGAATGCTTCCATTTTTCCATCTTACTGATGTTTCAATTTTTAATCCTTTAAGTAAATCAGATTAATTTTAGAAGAACTGATAAAAACAATTTTAAAATAAGCACAGCGTATCAGCCAAATGTTTCTATGAACACCAATTTACAGAATCTCAGAGATATGACAAACAAACATATATAGATAGAGAAATACAGATATAGAGAGAACTATATGCCTATCTATATGCATATCTGTATCTCTGTCTGTCTGTCTGTCTACCCTGAGAGTCTTGGGGTTGGGGTTGAGAATCAAATCTTCTGTGGCCTTGGCTCACAACTGAAATATCTTTCACCACTGTTTTGCACTGCTGGTCAAAACAAGTTGCGTAACTAAACAAAAGTTTAACCTTGCGGGCGCTGGGTAGATAGCTCTGTGGCACAAGTGCCTGCATGGCAAGTGCAAGGTTGTGAGTTTGAACCCTGGTCCCGACAAAAAAAATACAAGATTAAAAAAAAATGTTTAGCCTCACTGTAAGGGGGATGAAATGCAAAATCACATTGCAACGAGAATGACTACAAGGATGAGTGAGGGACCGGAGCTGTCCCTGCATTCCACCACATCAGTAGAGTGTAATTAAGGCAGCAAGGCCAACTCCCTAGTTGTTGTCACTTAATATTGCAGACAGAGCTTTTTTCTTACTCAGATCCCTGGAAATTTAGGGAATGCTTCGTTGTTTTTTAAGTTGGCCACAAACTACTTATGAAATAGAGTTAATCCACCAAATTTGCTTTTGCAAAATTTCCAGGTTAGTTATTGAAGCTAGTTCCCTGTTTAGCTTCCAGTAGGTGTTCAGAAAACTACAAAAACAAGTTCTTTATCTTGTGCTCACCTGCAAATGACAAGTTATACAAACTTACTTTGTTACAGTTAGAATTACTGAATAGTTAATAAAGTGAGAACAATAATTATAAAATATATTATTATATCAGCTCACACAAAAGGGATTAGTTTTGGCCCTGGGTAGGGCACGTTTTTAAGGAAACGTATCTATTCTAACAACCAATTATATTAATTATACTATAAATTGGAGTAGGAAGAAAAGAATAATATAATTAAGAAAAAATAAGCCAGGCGTGGTGGCGCATGCCTGTAATCCCAGCATTCAGGAGGCTGAGGCAGGAGGATCGGTGCGAGTTCGAGACCAGCCTGGGCTACAAAAGTGAGCTCAAGGCCAGCCTGAAATAAATACACATCTCATAAACGAGACCTTTCTTTATAATTTTAGGACTCTAAGAGAAAATAAGGACAATGCTTTAATTTAGTTGAGGGTTTCTGCAAAAGTTATTCAAAACCTTTTAACAGGGATCCTCATGGTTCCTGTGATGTGAGAAACAAATATTTTATTTTTATTTTGTGTGAAACTTAAAGAGATTATATGAAAAGCTAAAACAACTGGTAGCCGGGCGTGGTGACTCACGACTGTAATCCCAGCACTTGGGAGGCTGAGGCAGGAGGATTGGTACGAGTTCAAGACCAGCCTGGGCTACAAAAGTGAGCGCAGGACCAGCCTCAACTGCATAGCGAGACCCTGTCTCAAAAAGACAAAAAAAAAAAAAAAAAAAAAAAAAAAAAAAAAAAAAAAAAAAAAAAAAAAAAAAAAAAAAAAAAAAAAAAAAAAAAAAAAAAAAAAAAAAAAAAAAAAAAAAAAAAAAAAAAAAAAAAAAAAAAA
>PVJA010054219.1:0-11649 GCA_004027025.1 Myocastor coypus
ATAGAGATTGTTCTTCCTATGCCCACTATAAAAAGATCACTTTTTTTTTTTTAATGGCCGGCTCAACCTGCCCTGGGGTTGGGCCTGGCATAGCATGTGGTACCAGGGATCAAACCTCAGTCCCTGTGGTTGCCTAAGCTTTCCTAAGCAGGTGCTTTAGACTGCTGAACCCTCTCACTGGCCCAGAAAAGATCACTTTTGATAAGAGGAATATCAATTATAAATATTTACACAGGCAAATTAATTTATCTTAGAGTTTATTTAATAATTCAATACTGTGAAATTCATATTATTTCGTTAAATGGAATTCTACATCACTTGTGATTTTTTAATTCTAATTTGCACTCTCTTAAATAAAAAAATGAAAGTATTTTTTAATTCAGGATAATAACATATTACTTACTAAGCAACCTAAGAAGTGTCTTGAAGTAGGCAATCATAGTATTTTTTTTAAATCTGTGAGGTAAGAAGGTTGTGAAACAATAAAGACAAGGCAAGGATCGTGAAAAGGGAGCCTAGGAATGCAAAACATCAGGAGACATGTGGGCCACACCACCACTAGCTCAAAGGGAGGCTGAGCAGCTGGGTGGTGACTGGACAGTCTGGAAGGGTTGAGGCAGCAGAGAGCAGAGAGAAGGAGCAAATACAACCAGAAATAAAATCTAGGACACGGCTCCATTGCACAGATATTTGCTGGAATTCCCACACTGCATCAGCCTGTGACGGTGGTGGGGGCAGGGGGGAATACTGGCAACTAAATATGTTCCTTCTCTTCCTTCCAGAAGTATCTGCTCTCCTGAGAAACGAAGAGGTAGAAGATGAGAGGAAGGCTAAAAATGAAGAGTAAGAAAGGAGAGAAGGACCAGTAATGCTAAGTAGAAATGGAGAAGGGAAACATCGAAGGGACAAAGGAAAAACGGTTATGGGCCACCAAAGCATCCCCATGTGCAACCTTTTTCTTCTTTTTCCTTTTTTTTTTTTTTTTCCTGTCTTTTTGAGACAGGGTATCACTATGCAGCTCAGGCTGGCCTTGAGCTCATTTGTAGGCCAGGCTGGTCTCAAACTTGCAACAACAAGTGCTGGGATTACAGACGTGCACCACCACACCTGCCTTAAGTTTTCTTAGCATCCCTCCAGGAGACCTCTCTATTTCCTTATCTCTGGCTATGTGGTGAATAAAACACGATGCCGAATCACCTAGCTTTCACTAACAGACGTCATCCTGCACGCTAATGTACACTTATGTATTCCACTGGCATATTGATAAATTCATAGCCTCATATTCTTAAAAATTTTACCTAGAGACTTTTTAAAGTTTCCTCTTGGGCTTCCTAAGATCTCTAATATCTCAGTTAATCTTAATGTGACCTCCGCCACCACCACGAAGTCAATGTCTTCCATCTTACAGCTGTGAATCACTTCGTTTATCTGCCACAGAAGATACACCCACTGAAAGAGAGCACACATGTGGCGAGAGCGATTAAAATGTTTTAAAGTCCCATTTTTCAGGACTTTGAAATCAACAGGTAATCAAACAAAATATCACTTACTTCTCCTTAGTAATGTATCTTAATCATAAATAATATAAAATGGGCCTGGGAGATAGCTCAGCAGCTTAAGCACCTGCCTGGCAAGTGTAAGGTCCTGAGTTTGATCCTTAGTACCACAATAAATAAATAAATAAATAAATAAATAAATAAATAAGATTTCAAAAGGGGCTACTTAATGATAAATCTGTTAATATATAAATTCATAAAGAGGATTCACTTGTTTATAGTCTGCATATCTATGACAGCAAATTTATAATGTGCTATTTGGCATATCAGTGAATAGTATCTGAATGTTATCTGTATTCTCAAAGTTATTCTATCCTCAGGGCAGTTATGCATGGTCACCAGCAAAGTCTTCCAGGTATTCCAGGCTGTACTCTAGGGGCCTCGTGAACTGACATTCGTGCCTACATCTGTGGAGCCAGCATGTAAAACCAGTTATCACTCTTTGCAACTTAAGACAACAAAACAATATTTATGCACCTACATCACTACTTAAGAGGGTACATGACTTAAAAAACCACACCTGTGCATGCCCATTCTGAGTCTTAGGAGACTAAGAGCCACTGGAGCTATACTGGAACATTTGTCTTATGTTTTCAGGTTACTCACATGTTCAACTGTCCTTCCCACAAAACCAACAGCTTTTCCAAACAGTCAGAAAACATCATTGCAGAGGGAGAGAAAGTGCCAAAACTCTTCACTTATTTGTGTTCTCTACTGTGAATCCTATTGAATTTATCTAAACTCCTGGGACTCTGGACACACTGTATTTATTCCTTCCTTTAAAACAGAAATACTGCCAGGCATGGTGGCTCACGCCCAGCACTCGGGAGGCTGAGGCAGGAGGATCAGTGCAAGTTCGAGACCAGCCTGGGCTACAAAAGTGAGCTCAAGGCCAGCCTCAACTGCATAGCGAGACCCTGTCTCAAAAAAAAGACAAAAAAAAAAAAAAAAACCAGAAATACTCTCCCACACTTGCCAAAACAAAACCAGGGCAGGCACACAGGAACACATTTTTAAGCAGACTCACTCATTACTGAAAAGAGTAACTTCTTAACATCTATATCTACACATGATGTGATTATGCAGGTGAATAAATAGGAAGATGTAGCTTTGAAATGTATAAGCAATTTAGATTAACAATAAGAGGGAAAATATGTGACAATAAATGAAAGAATACACACTTTGTTAGTAGTGATTTTCTGGGTGACTTTCGTGGAGTCATTTCTGAACAAACTGATCCGGTGAACTCCTAGTTTGCATTTATGCCATAAGAACATTAGCACATCCACAACAATTTCTTTATCAGGCTGAACATTCTGAAAACAAAAGTGATAAAATTAAATTAATAAAAAAATAGAAAGAGATGTGAATATAAAATTACTGGGTCACAAGTAACACTCTCAGAGCTTAATATGAACAAGTTGTTTAATCTTCATATCAACTCAATAAGCTGAGTATTACTACTGTCAACTCTACTTCATAGTTTGGCAAACTGAGGTACAAGAAAAGGATGTGATTTCTCCAAAGACAAAATGACCAGAGAGGGGCAGATCAGAAGGATTCAAATGCAAACAATCTAACCCAAATCTTCACTCTTACATGTTTATACTACTTATGTCTCTCAAAGAAGAAAGATCTCAAACATCTGTAGCCACATCTGTATGTCGATGAGTCTTATCCAAGCTTGAAATTTTTTTACATGTTTCAATTTTTAAATATCTTACATTAAAATAATAAAGAACTGATGAATGGGAAGGAGAGGCATTGTAACCTGAGAGGAAGTTAGGAGTGAATGAAGGACACAGATAAAGACAGAGAGAAAAGGAAGAAACCTTCAGACTTGGTATCAACAAATAATTCAAAAGGCAGATATCTCTCTTGAATCATGCTGGCCCTTATAATGGTATAGCAGAAAATGCCCCTCCCTCCGGCCAATATACTTCACAGTATTAGTTGCCCAGGTAGTAGTTCCTATTTCAGTTCCAGTCGCTGTGATACGTACCTGCTCACCATGATGCACACTGTCAGAACCAATCCCCAGTTGACAAGCTACTCTGCCTCTGTACTTCCCACTTGCTTATCCCATAGAATCCCTAGACTACCTGGGATCAGAGCCTGTTGTTCTGGGAATTATTCTGATCCATGTGTGTCAGTGTAAATAAATCTGACTCCAAATGCTGGGTGTTGTTTCAATGTTTCTGCTTGTTGTTACAATGGTTAACCTCCATTGGCAGCTTATTAGACCAGGAAACACCTAGGAAATTAGTAAAGCACACCTCTGGGTGGATTTGTGAGGATGTTTCCAAAACAGCTGGCATGAAGAGCAGCAAACTGATGGGGAGATTCATCTGGAAGGAGGGTGACATGGTACCATCCAGTAGGGTGAGGGCCCTCAGGGCACAGGTGAGCAGCTCTCCTCAGGCATACCTTCCACCATGATGTTTCTGTCTCCACACAAGCTGACATGATGGAGCTGGGGGATCATGGACAGAACCATGACCCAGAGTGAACCCCGCCTCCTCTACTTTGATTTCTCAGATACAGTGGTTACTCAGCTCACAAAACTAATTTGTTTGATGATTTTGGAGAAGATGGCTGCATTTGTGTTATGTAGGAAAGATGGCCTTGACTGTGTTTGTCATCTCACATAGTTTGTGAACAGAAGCAAGATTTTATGAACACAAAACAAGTGTTTTCAAACTTGTTTGAGAACCAAAGGGGCCGGGGAGATAGCTCAGTAGAATAAGCACTTGCCTGGCAAGCACAGGGTCCTGAGTTCAATCCTCCGTACCACAAGAGAGAGAGAGAGAGAGAGAGAGAGAGAGAGAGAGAGAGAAATGAGATATTACTGTATTTGGTAACATTAACATCAAGCTGGCTGGGCTGGCCAAATGGCTTAGCAGATTAAAGCGCCTATGAGCAGGCACAGTGTCAGAGGTTTGATCCCCAGGCCTGCTGAGCCAGGCACGCTGGGCAATTGAGACTATGGTGGTGCACGCCTGTAATCCCATCTCTTGCGAGGCTATAAGTAGGCAAATCACTGTGAGTCTGATCTAGAAGTGAGGCCCTGAACACCCTGTAGACCCTTCTCTAAAATAAAATTAAAAATTAAAAAAAAAAATTTAAAGCTGACTAACATGCCTCTTTTCAAAAAAAGTAAAAATAGCTGGGCATGCTAGCTTACACCTATAATTTCATCACTTGGGCGGCTGAGGCAAAAGGATCACTGAGAGTTTAAGTTCAATGCCAACTTGGGCTACAAAGTGAGTCAAAGCTATGCTGAACTAGTAAAATCCTATCTCAGAAAAACCAAAAAATAAAGTTCACACTTTAGTATATGCTTGGGAACCTACTAGAGATCCATAGTAATACATACTTATTTAATTAAATTTAGTAAAACTAAAACACATTTGAGTTTTTTATTCTGATATTAGGAATTGAACTCAGGGCCTTTATATATCTCCAGCCATGGTGTGTGTGTGTATGTGTGTGTGTCTATGTGTGTATGTGTGTACATGTGTGTTAAGATGGGATGGCACAGAGTCACACTACTAAGCCACCCAAGGTGACCCCTACCCTTCTGCCTCTACTTGCCAAGTGCTAAGGGTACTGCCATGGACCACAAAGCCCCGTTCATTTATCTGATTTTTAAAAGTGGACAGATAAAAGTTCCTTACACTTTTAAGTCTTGATAGCTATTTTTTGTTAAATTCTCCCATTATAATTCCATTTGCTACCAAATACCTGTCTTTCAAAAAATTAAATATTTGTCATGGATTATGACATATTCCAATAAACCCAGAAGAAACAGAAAATATTTTAATTTTTTTATGTATTTAGCACAAGGTCTACAGGGTCTCACTACACAAACTGGACTTGTAGTAATTCTTCTGTTTTCAGCTTTCCAAGCGCTGGGATTATTTTCACACACCACCATGCCCAGTCTCCAGATAATATTTAATAGTGAAACTTTCCCAGTATCTTGCTGAGTTGCACTCCAGAGGAAAAAAATGAATACACTACTATAATTGTGCGATCTTCAAATTTTATAACAGTGAAACCCAACTAAATTTTCAAATAAAATTCTGTCAAAATCCCTAACATCAGGTGAGGGTGCCACCCTTGGGCTTCTGAGGTACCTCAGAGAAACCTTGAGGACCTCTGGGACTCACTTTTAAAACAGGGCTGCAGAAATTGCCTTTGAAAAACTCAAACATCCTTTCATGAGAAAAATGCTGATGGAAATAAAGATAGAGGAGCCTTATCTCAAACTGATAAGTAACAAATCCATGGTTGACCTCACAGTGAATGTGGAAAACCTGAAACCATTCCCTACCTGCAAAATCAGGCACAAGTCAAGAATCACTGGCCTCTTCAATGCAGTGCTCAAAACTTCAGCCAGAGAAATCAGGAAAGAGAAAGAAATAAAAAGGATACAAATAGGAAAGAAGTCAATCTCTATACACAGATGATCCCTTACATAGAAAATTCAAAAACCTCCTCCAGAAGATTCCTAGAGCTAATAAATGAATCCAGCATAGTGGCATAGTGCACAAAAATTAAGTGTTTCTGTACTCCAGTGATGAACTTACTGGGAAAGAAATCAGGAAAATTATACTAGTCATAATAGCTTAAAAAATATTAAGTACCTAGGAATCAACCTAACAAAGGAAGCAAAATACTTTCATAATGAAAATTATAGTACTCTGAAGAAAGAAATTAGAAACAATGTTAGAAAAATGGAACACCATCCCCTGTGCCTTGTTAAAATGGGCATATATTAGGCAATTATCAATATCAACAGTTTTCACAAAACTAGATCAATCTAAAATTTCATAAAGGCAGAATAGCTAAAAAAATATCCTGAGGGAAAAAAAGCAGAGGAGGAGATATTACAGTCTCAAATTTCAAGTTACAACATGAAGCTACTGTAACAAAAACAGAACAGTGCAGGCACAAACACAGACACATAGACCAGCCGAATAGAACAGAAGACACAGAAACAACCTCGTGTACTTGTAGCCATCTCATCTTTAACCAAGGGACCAAACACATACAGTGGAGAAAAAACAGCCTCTTTAACAAGCAGTGCTGGAGACACTGGGTATCCCCATCAGAGAAATGAAAATAGGCTCATATTTCATGTTATACTAAATCAAATCAAAGTGAATCAAAGATCTTAATATAAAAACAGAAACATCAAGGGAGCTGAGGCGATAGCTCAGAGGTCTAAGCACCTGCCTGGCAAGCACGAGGACCCAGGTTCAATCTCTAGTACTACATGCCATGCCATCCTCAGAACCCAAGGCACACCATGCCACCCACTGAAATCAGGTATGGTGGTACACACCTGTAATCCCAGCATTGGTGAGGCTGAGACAGGAGAATCACTGAGAGTCTGAACTGTATAGCAAAACACTGAAATGCTGGAGGATAAATTAAGTAAGATACTTGGGGACATGAGCATAGGCAATGACATGCTGCATAGAATCCAATAGCACAAGAAGCATCACCAAGAATCAAGAAATGGGACATTATTATCCTAAAAAGCTTCTACATGGCAAAGGAACAATCAACAGAGTGAAGAGACAACCTGCAGAATGGAAAATCATGCCAACCACTCTTCTCACCAAGTCCTAATATCTAGAGTATACAAAAAACTCAACCCCCAAAACAAATGACTCAGTCAGAACATGGGCAAACGAAATGAAGACACCCTTCCAAAAGAAGAAGCTCAGATGGCCAATAAGTACATTAAAAAACGTTCAACATCTTGGGCTGTTTGGGAGATGCAAATCAAAACATCTCTGGGATTCCATCTTACTCCAGAAAAAAACAGAGCCATCATCAGGAACATACACATGCAGAAGGAAGAAATGCTAATGACAGGAAGCACATAGGGAAACTGAACCCATCATCAGCACTATTGATGAGAATGTGAAGGAGTACAAACGTATGGAGAACAGTATGGAGGTTCCTCAACAAACTAAAACTAAAAATCCTATTTGATCCAACTAAGCCTTTTCTAAGTTATTTAGCTGAAAAAATTAAAGCCATCATACTGTCAAAATATGTATATGCCCATGTAGCAGTGCAATTCAGAAATTACCAAACTCAGGAAGTGGCCATCTGTGGAGGGATAGGTAAGGCAAATGAGGTGTATTTACCCAAAGCAGTATCATCCATCCATAGACTAGAACCAATTCAGGTCAATTGCAGAGTGAATAGAAATTTAGACCACAATTTTAAGTGAAATAAGTCAGAGGCAGGTTTCTTTTACAGGAGGAAATCATAAAGAGAAAAACAGGAAAGATGACAGCAAACAGAGAGACTCGGGAGAAGAGGAAAAGAGAAGAGGGAGGAGGAGAATGTAAGGGGAAATTTTCATAAGAGCATCAAAAATTCTATATATACTAATTTCCCAACATGAATGTAATTATGTATTGCAAGCTAATCAATAAACTATTTTTTTTTCTTAAAATATAAAGAATGCTGCACTAGTGGCATCTGGACCTTCATGGCCACAAGTGGACCGTCTCTGAGAACCAACCTTCATGCACAAAGTGACTCTGGTAACCACCAGGCTCTGCCACCTGGGGAAGGAGGAGCATTTCCCTAAGCACATAGACCCAGCCTTATAGCCTTATAGCCTCTGCCTCCTTTCCTGCATCATTAGAGACACAGCTAGCCTAGGAATTCCCCAGCAGGGACACAAATGGCTTCCAGGACAAAGACACTAAGAAACTTACAACTACGATTTGGGTCTACCTCCACGACTATTCTTTTTTTTTTTTTTTTTTTTTTCAGGACAGGGGATTGAACTCAGGCTCTTGCACTTGCCAGGCAAGCACTTACTTATTCTACTGAACTACTTCCCCAGCCCCTCCATCATGTGTTCTAATGACTAATTAATATAGAGTTTTAAATGAGACTCTTATTAAGTTACTCAAAATAGCCAGTTCACCTGGGGAGAGGCACAGACACAGAAATGCAGCACTGCTGCCAAATGAAAAATATCTTCTGAATATCCGCATATCTTCACGAAGGTATCTGCAATCAAAAAAGTAAAAGATGGACCCAAACTTTGGGAAGAATTACAAAATTTCAAATATAAAAGATACAGAAATGCTCCAAACGTAATACAAATGGTGCCTGGGCAAATCTCATCTCAGTAAGATCATTTAAACTCTTCTACATGAAATCTAATCTGTCACCCTAATCCAATTAAAATAGATTAGGATAGTATTCCTATTTATTTGCGTTATGTATGTCAATAATATCCAGAGATACTCAAACAGTTTGCAGTAATAAAATGCTTCTAAAATATGGCAACTGAAAGAAAAATAAGAGAATATCAGAAACCAGTGGAGGAAAAATGTATAGCATTACTTGATAAAAAACATTTACTGGGGGGGAGGGGTGCAGCTTGCTGGTTAGCTCAGTTGTTTTAAAGTGCCTAGTTGGGCAAACTCAGTCAGGCGCAGGAGACCACTGTTCAAGACCCAGCTCCACAAACCACACCAGACCCCCGTTAAGCAGTTTGATCTAACAAAAAAAAAAAAAAAAAAAATGCTGAGGAGACAACTCAGTGGCATAAGTGCCTGCCTGGCATGTGCAAGGTCCTGAGTTCAATCCCTGGTACTCAAGAAAAAAAGAGATGGAAAATATTTACTGCAATGAAATGCCCATGCAATGTCTTAAGCATATGGGCAACATAAACACATGAGGTTGATTAATTCATTAAAACAAGGAATTCATCACTTCATAAATTCCATTAGCCCAAAAAGTAGACGAGATTTCCAACTGCATACCTAATAAGTGCGAAGGTAGCTAAGTTTGAGGATGGAAAATGCTGCATTTTAGAAAGGATGATAACCCTTCCCTTACTAAAGTAAACTGATGCCTTAGCTCTTCGACTCTGCCCCCTCAGAAGTCAGCATTCATTTCAGTGCTCAGAACTGTTACTGGCATCCAATGCAGCATCCAACAAAGACCCCCAAGGCCAGCTCTGGATCCATCTGTGCACCCTCCACACTCCCTAACTGTACCAGGCCTAAGGCCCCTAGCCCATCCTTTCCCCAGCGAGCACGGTCCTCTGCACCTCCTGCTTCTCCACCTTGAGCATCCTACTTCTCACCTCACCTAGGAAAAACATTTTCATTATCAGACAAAACTAAGTTTGTCAAAAAGGTAAATGCTTACCATCAAAAGCTATATTTTTTAAATAAAGTTGAATTGCCTGTCCTTCTTGATAGTTGTCCAGAGGAAAGATTGTGCCTTTGTTTCTCTTTGCATTGATTAGGGGTTCCACTGTGAGCAGCAGTGTTAAATCCTTCTCTGCTTTCTTGGCCTCAGGATCATCCTGCCTCTTGGAGAAGCATATTTCACATGTTAGGAAGTATTCCAGCATCAGTTCAACAAACAAAAACAAAGAAGAGGTTTTGCATGTATTACCTGGAAAAAAGAAGCAAGCTTCCCAGCTGCAGATTCAAATAAGCCCCATTCTTCATAAGTAAATGCCAATTTTATAAACTTCACAGCAACATCCATTGAAATAGTATTTTTTCTTTCTATGATAAGTTCCAGAAGAGATATTTTTGGAAAATCAATCATTCCATGAGCATCAGTATTTGACACTAAAAAAGGAAAGAGCTTTTACTACCATCCATGCGAACAGTCCTGTGTTAGCTATCAGGTATGCCAGGCAGTAGAGGGCCCATGCCTAACTTCACTGAGTTCACATTCTCAAGAGCAAACAAGGACTCTGAGCAGCAAATACAGGATGTTTGAGGACAAATAGGAATAGAGGTTTGGGGGAAGAGGACAGACAGGCAAAGTTACCCCAAAGAAGGAGTGTGGAATCTCAGAGAACTGACACTGGTTACCCTGCCACACAGGTGGCTAGGTATCGATAGAAATCTTAAAAAGGAGATCTACCAGGGGGACACTGCTGGTGGCATTATCACAGCACAGCCACAGTGAATGGCTGTGGCAGGAAGATCAGTGCGAGTTCGAGACCTGGGCTATAAATTGAGCTCAAGGCCAGCCTGAACAAACTGCACAGTGAGACCTTGTCTCAAAAAAAAAAAAAAAAATACAGTGGCTGAAGATGTACCTCGGTGGCAGAGCTACATGAGCACAAGGCCATAGATTTAGTACTGGGGAAAAAAGGTGTCATCTGTACAAAATATTATCAACGAATTTAAGAAACTGGATCATTTTCATATGACTGATAGGAATATAAAATAATGCCATTGATCGCACAGCTGCGAGCTGAGCCTGCGCGCCCCACGCGGACCAGACCCAAATCGCACCGCTGCGAGCTGAGCCTGCACGCCCGCCGGGGGTAAGCTCCCTGCGCCGCTCTGCCCCGCCTCTGCGTTCCCGCGACTAACTTCCTGTTCCAGCCCAGACCCAAATCGCACCGCTGGGAGCTGAGCCTGCGCGCCCGCCTCAGGTAAGCTCCCTGCGCCCCTCTGCCCCGCCTCTGCGTTCCCGCGACTAACTTCTTGTTCGAGCCCAGACCCAGCCGCACCGCTGGTAGCCGAGCCCGCGTGCCAGCTGCGTCAGGATTCTTGGCCTGCCTTCCCTTTCCCCGCCCCCCCTTTTTTTTTTTTGAACCCCTCCAGCCCAAGCTCCAACACCGAACCCATCAAATAGCCCGTTTGGCAACCGATCTGGTCGACAAGCCTACCAGGACTACTCAATCCCAAAGCTCCACCTCCACCTACAGACCACATCCGCCAAGATTCACAAAAGCTAGCAGCCAGAGCCCCAACACAAAACTCAGGAACCTCTGTAGAAGAACCACCTTGGAGTCTCCAGACCAAACGCCCATAGACACAGCATAACACCACCAAAGTGCAGAGGTCGCTTCCATACAAAATGATAACAAACAAGGAGTAGGAGGCAATCTCAGGACCCGTGCCCACCCAAACCAAATACAGAAGACACTATCATGGAAGAAAATGAGAATTATACAGATGAAACCTCTGAATTGGTAGCATCTGAGGCAGACACACAAGTGCAAAAACTTATAGAGCAACTGAGATCAGAGATAACATCTGAAGTAAAAAAAGAAATACATGAAGTG
>PVJA010054220.1:0-11657 GCA_004027025.1 Myocastor coypus
GAGCCACGACCACTGCTTAACCAATTTGCTCACTGTGAAAACCTGAGAAAATTTTTTCTCTCTAGGTGGCTCTCCTTAGACAAACTGTCCTTCACCTATGGTCCTATAATCTCCTTGATCAGAAAATTTGGAACACCACTTAGTGACAGAATGTCACAGCAGAGGTTCCCCTATATCCTGAGTCTTCGATGATCTTGAAGTGCCAGGGCCAAAATACTGGCTATCTTTTCAGCCCCTCTGTCTCATTTTTGGTCTAAAAATTTTAGTTGTTAAACATTCAGAAGAAAAGTTCACTGATATCATCATCCTACAACAGAGGAAATTAAGTTTAACATCACCATCTGTCTGAATATCACATACCTTTGACATAAAATGAAACTGCTGGGCCAGAGTGATAGCTCAGTGATATAAGTGCTTGACTGGTGAGTACGAGGTCCTGAGTTTGATTCCTGGTTTCACACACACACAGAAAAATGAAAGAAAGAAAGAAAGAAAGAAAGAAAGAAAGAAAGAAAGAAAGAAAGAAAGAGCTAGCTTACTGTTTTCCAACAACCATGGATGTTCTAAAATTTAAATCCCTATACTATGTTTAAAAGCAATTACATATTATTATACAGATATTTAGAAATGAAACCATATTTAACATTGCTGCAGTACAGTCCTGCTATAGTCTATTTTTCTTGTTCCTCATTTACTTTTATAACCTTTTTTTAAAACAAACAATTGCTTTAAAGAGTATAGCTATAGGGATAACTGATATGATATGAGAAGCAGTATGCATTTAGGAGACAAAAATGATAGGTATTTCAAGCATAGTTTAGCACTGCACATTGCTGTCTGTAATGTAGTTGCTCGTCTCACAGATATCAGCATACAGAGTTGGTCAGAATGAGAATTCTACCCATTAATTGCTACTTTCAAAAACCTGATGGAAATTCTTAGCACCACGGCCTTAACCTTCTTGTTGATATAAATATGTGGTTTTGCCCCTGCCGTATTTCCAAACTTCTTTCCTTTCTTTCGCCATGTTGTTTAATCCTTAAGTTCTCCCTTTCCTTTTAACTATGTTATTCCTTCCAATTGTTATTTCTTCTTTTGAGTCCTTACACTGGGAGACAACTTAATGTAGTATGTTTTGTTCTCATGTGACGAAAGAGGGGAACGAGCTCTGCATCAAAATGAGAGAGGCGGAAACAGAAGTCACAACACTGGAATCATAGATTTGTCTTGAAAATGCCCCTAAAATATGTGTGAAAACCTTATTTGTAGATAAGAAGCTGTTGTTTATTTCCTCACAGTCTCTCAAACTAAAAAACAGGGTTGGAAACAGTATCAAGGTAGAACATTTGAAGTTATTGTTATTCAGTAATTCTTGATTTACAAAATTGTCATTCTTGTATGAATCAACCTAATATCATATTTGTTTTCATGTGATCTCAACAGAATAAGGAAATCTCAGACACAATAGGAAGTGCTATTGCATTTGTCTACTCTTTAGATAACAAAAACAAGCAACCAACTTTAAAATCAATCCCTGCTAGCAATATTCACTACAGTGGAATGTTTTATTTATTTTGTCTAACTCACATGTGACTCATCATTTATTGTGCAGATCATTTATTCAAAAACAAAATACCAGTGCTATAAGATCCTGTGTTTTTTAAATTTATTTTACAAAACTGAAAATAAAACACCAAAGCTGAAACACAGCAAGGTTGCGGAAATTGATATAAACTATTATTACAACTTATATCCTAATGTAGTATGATGTTTTAGACTAAAATAGGCAGTTCCTATCATTGTGTCCAAGGAGAATACCATGTCTGCTTCTGCTTTCACTTATTTGACATACCAAAATTTTTGAGGCAGGATCTTACTATGCAGCACAAGCTGGCCTTGAACTCCTTACATAGCCCAGGCCGCTCTCAAATTCATGATGAGGCTCAAATCTCAGCCTCCATAATACTGGAATTATGTATCACCACACTTAGCTGATATAAAAAAGTTTAACTTGTATTTTTTATTTTAAAAATACAAAAATTGGAGCCAGGCGTGATGGTACATGCCTGTAATCCCAGGAGGCTGAGGCAGGAGGATCGATGTGAGTTCGAGACCAGCCTGGACTAAAAAAGTGAGCTCAAGGCCAGCCTGAACTGCATAGTGAGACTCTGTCTCAAAAAGACAAAAAAAAAATTATAAATATGTATATATATATGTACATATTTATACATAGACATAGATATGATAGTAGACACAGATAATTCGGTACAGGGTCTTACTATGCAGTTCAGACTCATAGTGATCCTCGTTTCTCAGCTTCCCACGCAGGAGATTACAAGCATGCACCATTATGCCAAGTTTCAGGTCCTGCACAGTATGCCTGGGATTCTAGGGCCAGAGCAGCATGTGATACCAGAGATTAAGCTTGGATCCTTGCACTTGCCAGACCGGAGCTTAGACTGCTAAGGTATCTCCCCAGCCCTACAAATAAAAACATTTTTTAAAAGATGTTGAATCTTTTATAATTCACTTTTCCGTAACCCTGGAAATGTTGAAACTTCTAAAACAGATCTTATGAATGTTTAGGAAGTGTGTACGTGTCTCATTAATAGGGCTCTCTCTAATTATCAAAAGCTACATTTCTATAACAAGATTTAAAGGCTAAAGACAGAATTAATGAGCCTTTCTTAAAATTTAGGCCAGGCATAAGCTCAAACACTGTCTTGCTCACTTTTGTCTCAGTCATCTGAGGCACCTTAGGAGTGAGTCGACACTCCCTTTTCCTCTCTCCACCTCCCTTTCCTCTTCTTCCTCTCCTGCTTCTTCTCAGACTTTTTCTTACCTCTTGCCATCTGCTTAAGCTATCTCAGATGCTATAGATACGAAAGTGAGAAAGACAGTGTCTGAGCTTATGCTTGGCCTAAATTTTAAAAGGAGAGGTAGCAAAAGAAAGAAGAGGAATAAGGAGGAGATGAGAGAAATCAGAGGAAGAGAGGAGAGGAGAGAAGAAGAACAGAGAGGAAGACTTTTATTTTTGCAAATTTTTTCTTCTGTGATAGCAGTCATTAAAGCCATAATTATAGTGCAGGAAGATGGACGTTTAGTAATTCACAGTTACAGTAAAGTTATTGCTGAAACATAGTGTTGTTACTCAAATGCTAAAATTTGTTAAAACTGAAATATAACATAAAACCCATAAAGTGTTTTAATCGTATACACAGAATGCTCATAAGCCCCAGTAACTGTGTAGAATAATATGAAGGGTTGATACTTTAAGCATAATATCAGCCTTATAAAACCTAAGTAAACCTGACATAACAACAAATTATAAAACAAAGAAATAGATTTGCAAAGAAACAAACAAAAAAATCCCTCACGTATTTCTGCACACAAGTGGAGCAAGAGTATAAATAATGTTGACCTGACTCTCTAATTTAGAATCACAGCATCTTGGCATTGAAATGAGGTGTGAAATGTCAGTTGGTGAACAGTCCTCATCTTATTACTGAGCCACAGATGCCTAGAGAATACAAATGTTTTCTCCTGTTAATGACAAAGCTACAAATTGATTCCCAGTTGGAAGATTTCAAGTGGAATTTGTACACTACGTGTTTTTTTATCATTTTGCATTAGCTAAGCATCGTAAAAACAAAACAAAACACCTTTAAAAAGAATGCAACCAAGACAGGCAACCAAGAGAGAAAGACTGACTTTTCTAATCTTTGATCTCTTTCAGTAGAGAATCTATGTCTTGATCACACAGTTTACATTACTGAATTACTCATATCTGCTTAAAATTTTGAGCATTTCAGGAAGAGGTTTCATGCACAAAATGAAAATTACAATTTTGTACCGAGTGCATATCTGATACATACTAGAGTTAAAGTAATTTTCATACAGTAGGAATGAAACTAAACATAAATTGATGGCATTTAAATGTTTAATGTCTATCTTTTTAATTACCTTTAATTTTCTTTCCCCCTCTGTCTTTTATTTTATCCTTTTTGACTTCCTTTTTCTCTTCCTTGTGTTTTTTTTAATTTTATTCTAAATCATTTATTTATTTCTTTATTTATCCATAATAATTTGTTTATTTATTTGGTACAGCATCTCCCTATGCAGCTCAGACTCGTAGTGATCCTCCTGCGGGGATTACAGGCACGTGCCACCACACCTAGTTTCGGTGGCCAGCGTGGCACACCCGGGATTCTGGGGCCAGCATGGCATCAAGTACTGGGGATCAAACCTGGGTCCTTGAGCTTACCAGTCAAGTACATGATAACAGCTATTTCCCTTCCCACCTTCCTTGTCTTTTCTTCTTCTCTGCTTTCTTCTCCTCAATTTTGCTTCCTCCACTTAGGATTCTTTACACATCGAGATCCATAAAGTGGTAAAAATTTTCAGCTTCACAATGAAAGCTAAACATTCGCACCTCTCTGTTGTTTTTTGAACGTACTCAACCATCTGCCCTTAGAATACAACGTGGTGTTGTACAGGACTTTGGCACTCACTACTTTACTTCTGAATCCTTGGTTGCAGTTCATGACTCTCTACTAGTTTAGCAGTGAGGAGTTAAAAACCCTCAGGCATATTTTCTTTAACTTTTATTTTTTAAGTTGGTGTAATAAATTTGTCATATTATAAAAATACATTTTTCCTCCTACTCTATCAATTTAATCATTTCCTTGGGATTTAATAAATTAAGACTGCCTTATTTTCAAAATGATAATGAATGACACTCAAAAGCATACACACTCAAATAAATAAAATGAAAATAGAAAAGTAGAAACAAAATAAAGAAAAAGAAGTATTCTTAATCTGTGTGATTAGGCATCAGATTCATCCACGAGTTCATCTCAGAACATAATATGCTGTACTGTGGTGATGACCTGAAATGGAAAATGGATACCAATACCCCTTGCAAAGCAAAGACTATGCTAGAACAAAGTTCTCAAAGTTAACTTAGTTATAGTATTTCCATATAAGACAGTTTCATAGAGCAATAATGTGTAGAAAATACAGTAGCCATCATTTTCTTTAAAAGATTTTTAGAAAAGCCAAGGGCATAAAATAAAAGAATATAGAAAGTTGATAAGAACCAGGCTAGGGAGATAGCTCACTGGAATAAGCGCTTGCCTGGCAAGCATAAGGTTCTGAGTTCGATCCCTAGTACCACCAAAAAACAAACAAAAATAATAAAGAATTGATTTAGTGGCTAGAGACATAGCTTAGCAGTAAGCACCTTCCAGACAAGTGCAAGGACCCCTGTTCATTTCTGGTACTGCATGCCCTGTGGTCCCCAACCAGATAAATAAATAAATAATACTAAATTCATGTAGGCCAGGTACATACTACTGGTTATAATGCATGAAGTTGAACATGGAAACATTTTTATTTGATGAAAGCTTACAACCTTGTATCTTAAAGTATAGATTCAAAACAATATAAGCCAAACCCTTTTTTACTCTAAGTATTCATCTTAAGTTGTTAATGTTAATTATTCATGGTAGTTTAAGCACCTTTGGATAAATTTGGTTTCAAGTTCCTGTGTGAACCAAATTAACAGCTGAGATTATCTATTGTCGTCTCTTAAAAGCAAAATTAGAAAAATGAATAGTAATCATAATGAGGGTCTGGGGAGCTAGCTCAGCAGAATAAGGACTTGCCTGGGAAACCCAAGGACCTGAGCTCAATCCCTGGCTTTGCAAAAAAATAAAATAGAATAGCAATCATAATGAAACTCATCAGCTTCTCCAAATAAATCAGAATTGCTCATCATTACACTATTACTCAAAATAAATGGGAATTTATTTTAAACACAACCTCAAGCCAGTCCTAGAGCCAAATGAGTTGTAATCTTTCTGTTTTCAGAGCTCACTGAGACAAACACTAATGCTCCCTATAGCTGGTGAATTCCTCCACATCTTAAAGGATCACATTTCCCTCATGATTGCCACCTTAGGAAGGAGATGGATGGATATCTTTGAGAAGGATTTTCAGTGAGGAGGTGTAAGGTTTTTTTAACATGACACATTTACTAAAATTCAAAAGGTTTACTCTATGATCAGCTTCTATGCTGCTTGCTCCTTATATTTCACTTAATTTATCTTTTCTATTAGAGCAATGTTTCAGTGCTGAAGTGGATATTCTCTTAAACTGAAAATAGGTTTAGTGCTGAGCAAAAATAATCAGGGGAAAATCCATGCCTCTTGCTTTCATCTTATCCTTCAAATGAAATTGTTTTGACCACCACCAATGGACCCCAGACAGATTTCCCATTTGATAAGTATATTCATTTTGCACTTAGTCATGAATGCTTACAGATTAAGATAGCTGAAGAACTGTGTGAATCTTTAATCAACTACCCAAAGTCTGAATAGTTAAATTCAATAAGGAAAATGAATAATGATGGACAATACATTCCTACCAAAATATTCTCACCTTCCCTCTATATATAAGGATAGAGATTGAAAATACATACATAAATGAAAAACTAATATTAACTTCATGAGTAATTGTTATATCATAGATAAAAAATAGATAAATGAAAGGGAAAAGGAGATGTGATAGAAAACTAGAAATGTACATACTCATATACACATGTACTAGATATACACATTATATGTGTACACTATATATAGCATTTAAAGTATATATATATATATATATATATATATATATAATGTACAATTTATAAGTGTGTATTGTAGTCAATATATTTGAAGAAATAGTCAAGATTCTTCTGAATATTCTTACATTCACTAAGAAGACATATTCTCTGAGTCACAACAATAATAATGCTATATTTTAGTTTTTGCAATCATCTGTTTTGACCATTAAATGAAGCATACTGACACAGAAAGCGTGCACAACAAAGTGGAATGATCCAGCGAGCAGCCCTGCCTATTGTGCTCATTCTCTAAATGAACACCAATTCTGGCATCTTTCCTTCTCCCTTTCTATTTCTTCTCTCTTTACTTAGACATAAGATAAAACTGAAGTACATATTTTCATCTTTGGTATGCACTGTGCAATGAATTACATACCTTTACATTACTTTAAAAAATAATTATGGTGTTTCATAGGACTTCCTTCAAGAACAAAACAAAATTAAATTGTTTTTGTTTGCATTCCTTGGTTTATTTCTCTATTGTCCACCATAAGTTTAAAACCTTGGATGGAAGTTGGCATTATTTCAATATGCAAGGTAAAAAGAATGCCAAAAATATAATGGAAATATTAAATAAAATGTTACAGCATGCATGATAATAATTTTAAACGTCTTTTGTTGAAAAGTTGTCTTCTGCTCTGAATTTGGAGTAAAAATTATTCAGTGAATGATTGGGTGGTATGATATTGTGATTTGTGCTATGAAGTTGCTAAGCCAATGAAGCTAAGGATGTTACTGGGGCATCTGCAGACAAACCGATGCCACAGCAGAGGCACTGGGGCTTGAAGGGAGCAAGTGCCAGAGTTTCACGCAGCTCCTCAGTTCCTGAGAGAGCAAGTAGCAAACGACAGGACTTGCCAAGCAAAGGAAGGGCTTTTTCCAAAACTCACTGATGAAGCCATGGTATTTTAGTCACCAGGTAGCCAGAACCCAAGTGGAAATTACCCTTCAGAGCTCCAAGGATTCACATATACCCCTCAGAAGTGAAATTACATTCATACATAACTAACTGCTCACACAAATTTAATTTTCACTTACAATTAGTGAAAGAATCAGAAAAGGAATCATTCACTATAAAGGCATTAAATTCCCAGCACAGCTTGAAATTTTGACTGACCCACTTGTGAAAATAATGCCGTTACAAGAAAATTAAGTGTATCTATTCAGCCAGACTAAAATAGCCATATTTTTTTGTTAGAATAGAAAGTGCAAGGTAAACATGAGGGTTTAATCCCAACTAATAATACATCTCCTAAATGTGCCAAACCCTTTTTAAAAAGTGAAGAACACACACCGCTTGTGTCTACTGGCCTCATTTCTCAGCACTCCGGGCTGCACTTCAGCTTCACACCCGATTAAGGCCTCAAGCTCTGAGCATACTCTGCCCTGCCTATCTTAGCCTGTAACTTAAATCTCAGTACAGAACAAGGAAGATTGCTTTAAAGTACATAAGCACTGATACAAACGACAGATTCTCTCATGTGATTTTATAGTGCAAGGCAGTTTTTCATTAAATATAAATAGATTTTAATCTTGAATTTCTTTAGTGAGTCAAGTGGCTTGAAGAGTTGTCATAACAAGTAAGCATGCATTCCTGTCAGAATACCCCTGCTAGGGAGCAGCAACTAAGCCTACCTATGTGTTGGACCTGTGTTCCTACACTGTGTTCCTCTCAGAGAATTGGAAGTCACTGAGATTGACTTCAGACACTGTGCCTGGGGTGACACAGTTATCAAAATCTTGAGCCAATAATGACTGGAAATTTGGCAAAGGACAAGGACAATGAGGTCTAAAGCAAATCACAGTACATGGTTTCAGGGTAAATCCTAAGGGGGGCTGACTGATCTTGTCAGATGTAAAAGCTACATATTGTTTGTAGCATAGGTCTTGCTTTATTTTGGTCTTAACCATCCAGTAAAAAAGTCTAACCATGAAGTGTAAAGAGGAAATCCATGTTAATATGCTGAGTTGTAAAAGGCTCCAGTCAACAGCTTCCAACATTGCCAGTTCTGCTGATAACCCACTACTATTATGGACTATTGGACTATGTATATAGTTTCTTTCTCTTTGTACAATGCAAAGAACAATATATACTAATGATATTTAGACAAGAAATCATGTCTGCATCTTGTTCTCTGAACAACTATGACAAAGACAACATTATGTAATATACTAACTATTGTAAATATATATATATATATATATATATATATGCAGCACAAAATAAAGAAATGAGTAAATAAATAAATAAAGTTACAAAACCTGGGAAAAAAAATTAAGGCATCATAATGTCCTGGCCTGGCCTGGCCTGGGCCTAGAGCATCTGGGCTTTGACATCTAGTAGAAGTTGACACTGAGCACCAGAATTCTGTCAATCCCAGCCACCCCAGCTGCAGAGATGGGAGTGAGACAGTGGCAACCTCTCTGAGACATCAGAGAATCAGGTGGACATGAGATTGTATTCAGCTAAGAAGACAGAACAGCTAAGGGGTTGAGGGATTAACAGGTCAGGTAGTCAGAATTTCCCTTTTTTATTGTAAGGTTTGAAATAACTTGCATTTCTGAGTTATGTTAGAATTATACATGGCATAATGTCATATATGTTTACAAAGGAAGCCAAAATTTCTGACATTAAAATAAAAAAGGTTTGGAGTTATGTAGAGAGCAAGTCTCTGAATCCAGGAAGAGAGACACAGACAAGACCCCAACCAGTGTTCCTGGGGAGGGAGAGAGCATCTCATGGGTGCTGGTAAAAGCAGATTTAGGGCTCACAGCATCAGAAAGTAGCCCTTAAAGAACGAAGAAGGGAAAAGCCAGCACCATGACCATACCATAGGTCTCATAGGAGCTTCCCAGAGTCAGTACTGAATGGGACAGTGTCAGAGACTGACACGGACTTTTTTGCTCCACATCACTTCAGACTAAATCTGTAGGCAAAATGGTGTACAGGGACTGAGCAGGACAGTGGCTCATAGATAGACTTCAGCACCAAAAGGGATCAGAGCAATTGGTTCCTCTCCTGCGAATTCTCAGCTATGCATTTTCAGTGGGTTCTGTTTGTATTATATTACCTAGATTTATAAGAGGCACAAATCCGAAACTGCCTGTGTATTGAAACAAGAAAACATTATTCTTTTTTTATGAAAACAGAAGCAGAACACTGGAACACCACTAAAATGTCAGAGAACTCTGAAGGTAATGGTTCCTGCTTGCCCAGCATGCCACAAGGTTGCCTGTAATTTAGGAGCCAAATTGCACAAGACTGTACTATTTTTAACATTTTATTTATCTGACTCTAAGCTCTGTGAGTGACATAAGAAAAGTGCAAATAAAACATCACTAATGTTGCACCAAGGAAAAAATGGCTAATGTTTTCTCTGTCTCATTTTTAGGATGTTCAATTTAATAAGGAATTTGTTAGATTTTTTTTACATTGGGTAGAACTCAACATCAAGCATTATACAGTAAGCATGAGTGCAAATTAAACATTCCAGCTTATAGAATACAAATATATATATATATCAATGAACATACAGAAATCCTGAGATCAAAATACATCAGATTTAGTGAAGAGAGCTATGAGGAGCTGTGCAGTGAAGAAAGCAGAAGATTCCAGTAAGTGGAGGAAATGAGAGGGGAAATCCAGGCTAGACTATTGAATAAGCAAGGAGTGAATGAGGCTCTGCAGCATAATCTTCCTCCTTCCCAGAGTTTCAGCTACAGCTTTTCAATTTCGCTCTTACCTTAACAGCCTAGGTGTTTCGTCCGTGCTCTGGACTCCAATTGTGCCCTCAATGGCGCCAACCAAATGTTCACGAGCAGCAGCACTTCACATGCTCTGTCCTGCTACAGTGCTTCCTACCATTACCTAGTAGCTTAGCCTTGGTCTTACATCCCAGTAGGACTGTTGTGAAGGTTAAAGGATGAGCTGTGTATAATCAAGGAAGCATAGTGCCAAGGCACTGTCGGTTCCTTTTACCTTCCTCTTAGAGCTCTCTCAATCTTGATGGCATTGCCAGAAATTAAGTCATCACAACCACTAACTGTAAATTGTGTGGATTTACCTTCTTTCTAGCCTCACTATCCAATAAGTAATCGTGTGTAACCCACTGGGCTTCCTCAGTATCTCTGTGCATGGTCTCCATCTCTAATTCTGGGTACACCCTCCAATATCCCTCCAAATCTGGGCTATCACAGAAGCCTTTTAACTTGTCTCCTGCCTTTAGTTTTGCTTTCTTCTGGTCAGTTCTACACATGATAAATCTTATTTATGAAAGCCTCATGCTTGGAATATGTTATAGCTCCAAATGATCTTAAATCAAGCACCTTCCTTTCTCTGTGTGTAACTGAACTTTAGATAAGCTCCTAACAAGTCGAGTTCTTTCATATGGCTTACCATTATAAATAATTTCTTTTTTTTTTTTTTTTGTAGATGATGTTAGTTTTATTCAGGATAAATTTACCTTTCTTCTTCTTTTTTTTTTCTCCTTTTTTATTGTTTAAATTTAACACGAGTTATATTACATATTTTCATCATCAGATCAGTTTAGATTAATACATATAGGTATATAAGCTTTGTCAAACAATTAAACATTAACCCTTCTAAATCAACATTATTTTTTTTTCTTTTCCCCTTTCTTTTCTTTGAAAGTTGACATATTACATATTGTCCTCACAGTCGTTCTACAGAGTAGTGTGTGGGCATGACCCACATCCCTATTGATGTTGCTTAGAAAAAAAAAAAAAAAGGAAAAGAATATACTTCTGTTTGGACTAAGAGGAAGCAGATACATATACAGTCAAATGTTTCTGCAATTGCAGTGGGCCAGCAGTGAAGTTTGTGATGTTGGAAGCTATTGAATCTAGGCCTCCTAAAGTTCGTCTCACCAATATAGCTCTGTTTCATGCATTGTAATTAAGCATTTTTTCCCCCTGCTGGGTGGTTAAGAGCAAGTTGAAGCAAGACCTGTATAACAAAACATTCTTT